>JBBMOL010000376.1:222359-371029 GCA_037954665.1 Laguncularia racemosa
AAAAATATATATATATAGGACTACTTGAAACATCTTGTGAAGCAACCTAAAACTGGAAGACTTGAGCTCAGACCTAGCGATTCGGGCTTGGACCTTAGGACTCAGGCTCAACCCATTCACAATGTCTACCCATGAAATCTCACTTTAGAGATAACCAAAAAACACTTTTGAGTATCACCCATAAAAATTAAGCCAATTACAAAGTTTAGTATTTGAGGCTTTTAATGCAATAATTAAATAAAAGGAGATAAGGGAGAAAAAAATGCATTGATTTACAAAGAAACGTCAATAAGAAGGTAAACAAACCATGGAATAGGGAGAAAACAAAATTCATTTTTTTTTAAAAAAAAAAATGTAGGATAGTAGAAAAGATATTACATTGATTGTACCATTTATAATTCCTTACACTAATTTAACAAGACTACTTATATTGTTACTTTAGACATAAAAATACGAATACTTCAACATAAAATTTTAAAAAGCTAAGCCTAACATAGAGTAGGTAGCAAGTAAACATAATATTTGATGGGAAAATTTCTGACACTGTCAACCTTTTCAGAACCCAATTTAGATGATGATCTAAATTGCTCATATTTACCTTATGTCTTTATTTCTAATAAAAATTTGAGAATAATCTTACAGGTACAATGATAATTCTCCATGGGATGCCAATATGTCCTACAACTTCCGTTGGACACAGAACATTTTTCAAGATGACAATCAAAGACCCGTTGCAATTGTTTTCCTATTTCGAGGCATTGGATCATGAAGACTTATGTTATTTTGTATATTGTAATTTTTTTATGAACTATTTTTGGTTGTATTTTGGTTTTGGGCCACTTTTACTTCCTTGTAATTTTCATTTAGGGTTAACCATCTTAAAAGTGGCAAACTTGTAATTTTGAACACTTTTTAACCCTAGGAGTAGCAAGTATAAATACTTGCTTAAGAGAGGGTTTGAGGGGGATTTTTTTTGCTGAATAGAGAGGTCATATTCACGTGAGAATTAGGGTTCCTAATTTTCATTAGACTCTTATCAATTTCAATCCCAAGAGTTGAAATTGTGGCGAGTGCAACACCTTGAAATTGTGAGTAGTATCAATTTCATTTTGTTGTGATTTCTTTTCTTCTCTAGTGTGTCATATATAGGGGTGAATTGAGATAGTTCTTGGACAAATTTGCTTCTAATTTTTGTCGAATTCTTGTGTTTAATTAAGATCTCTTTCAATTGAATTCGAATCATCTTTGAAGAATTCCTCTTGAAAACGTGATTATCACTTGTGGAAAGGAGTTCTTAGAATTGAAGTTTTCTTTTGAATTTGTGGATTATTTTCGTGGGTTTATATGTGATTAGGGTGTTGTTAGAAGAGATTAACATTGAGGTTTCACAATTACAACATTGAACGTTTGGATTTCCTTGCATCTTCATTAGGGTTCACGTGAATTCTTGCCCTTTTGGAGCCGATTTGTTGTTGATTTGAGTTAGCTTTTTCTTGAGTCTTTTAAATGTGCTTCTTAGTGGATTTAGGCACATCATCTTTTGGGTATCAGAGCACATGTTGAGAGAAGGGAATTATTATTATTATTTTTTATTTCGTGGAGTTAATCATCAATTAGGGTTGATTTAGTGAAACCGCAAATTGTGTTGATTATTGTGGTTTTGAGCTTGTGAAATTACCTTGACTTAGGATTTAATTTGCTGATTGTTGGAGTTGGATTGGGAAGGTTGTTGTATCATTTTATGATCAATAATTTTTGTGGAAGGGCAGAAGTATAAAGTGTTGTTTAATTCAACAACTTTTGGAACTTGCAAAAACTTACCAAATCCTTGTCGTGGCTGATTGTGGCATAGAGGAGGATGTGTAGTTTGTTGTTTTGATTTCCATTATGTAATTCTGAATTGGTGGAGTACAATTTGCAGATTGCATTGAGTTTTGATTAGTAAGGAATTATTTGAATTCAAACACATGTAATTAAGTTGTGGGAGTTAATGATTGCTATTTGAATTTGAATTCATTGTTTACCAATTGAAGAAGGTTTGCAATTAGTGAAGTGGTTTGAATTTCAAATTGAAAGTTGCTGCCTATTTTGGAATTCGGAATTCATTTGTAGAAAGTCACCTATTAGTCATTTGTTATCATTATTTGCCGTGGAAGTGGAAGCCTACTTGTTATTATTATCCACTTTGTTATTGCCGTGGAAGTAACTCATCATCATTGTTGTTGTTACTTGTGTGTTGTCGTAGAGTGACTTTTGGAAATTAAATTTGTTGCACCGTATTGTTGTGACGTGTTGTGGAGAAGAGTGTTACACGTGAGTGGCAATATTATAATTGTAACGTTAAGAGGGTTTGTTTGTCTTTTGTAGTTGCTATTATGTGGAGTTAAGGGAAGTGAAGTAGTGAAGTGTGTACCCTTGAATCAAATTGTTTTGAGGATCAGCATACGGGAGTCTACAACTATGTCAAATGACAGTGTGAATTGGGGAATTGGTGATGAAGCCAATAGCCAGGTTGGTGGAGGTCAGGGTCGTAATGTGGCAAGTAGGAGAACTTTAGAAGAACAACTCCAGGATCTTACTACTATAGTTGCTACACTGGCAACTAGAGTTGATAGAATGACATTGCCACAACCACCAGTGGTAAACCAACCGGCACCACCTCAAGTAGCTCCACAAAACCCCCATCGAAATAGAGTAGTGGGAGATGGGAATTTGAATAGAAGGATGGGTGAGGAGCATCTTCCAGACAGGGAAGAAAGGGATGATAATTTTAGGGTAAACCTAAATCAGAATAGGGATTTCAGGCCACCTCGGGGTTTGGAGTATGTGAAACTACAGATGCCATCTTATGATGGCAAGGGATCAGCAGATGAATACTTAGACTGGGAGGACAAGGTCGAAGGTCTCTTCGAATGTTATGAGATCAATGACAGTACCAGGGTCCGATTGGCTGCTGTTGAATTTGTAGGGTATGCTGCACTCTGGTGGAAGAATCTGATCATCAACAGGCGTCGGGATGGAGAGGCTAAGGTTCAGACCTGGAGGGACATGAAGAGATTGTTAAGGAAAAGGTTCATTCCTGAGCACTACAAACAGGAGCTGTTTATGCGACTGCAAACCTTGAGGCAGGGGGGCAAAACAGTGGATGATTATGTGCAGGAATTTGAGACCCTTATGATTAGGTGTGGGTCTGTTGAGCCTCCAGAACAAACTATAGCACGTTTTGTCTCAGGTCTAAAATATGAAATAGCGTGTATTGTTAAACTGCAGCGCTATACTACACTTGATGAGGCTATTCAGTTGGCCTTAAAAGTAGAGAGATAAAGGAGGTCCAACTTTTTTAGGGCTCCGAGCAGTAGGCCCAGTACTGTTAGTAGACCCATATCAGCCGACAGTCGATCTGGGGGAATAAAGGCGGTAGGTGAGGGAGTAAAGGCAGTGGACACTACTACCCCAACCATTATGAGAGAAAATTTACCCATTGGGAAGGGTAAAGAGGTCATGGCCCTAGAAACGAGGCAGACTGTTCCCAGATCTACTAGTAGGAAAGCGTGCTAGATAAAATGCTTTAAATGCATGGGATTTGGGCATATGGCTGCACAGTGTCCAAATAAGAGAGTGATGACTGTAATGGAAGACACTGGGGAGGATGTTGAGGATGATCATGAACAGATTGAACCTACAGATCTACCAACAGCACTGCAGGAATATTATGATGATTAGACTGCAAACGCACCTGAGGAGCATACAAGAGGAAAATATCTATCCCTTAATGTGTTATGCAGGGCTTTATCTATATCTCCTGATACCAGTGATATTCAGAGGGAGAACATATTTCATACCTCTTACAGAATCAGAGGTAACCTTTGTGTACTCATCATCGATAGTGGTAGCTGCACGAATGTTATATCTGCTGCACTGGTAGATAAATTACAACTGTCTACTATCCCACATCCTAGTCCTTATCACTTGCATTAGCTGGATAATAGAGGTAGTATGCATGTTACCCATAGGGCAAAGGTTCCTATGAATGTCGGACCGAATTATCATGATGAGATCCTGTGTGATATAGTCCCTATGCATGCATTCCATTTACTGTTGGGTCGGCCTTGGTTGTATGATCGATGGGTGATACATGATGGGTTTGAAAATACCTACATGTTTAGCATGGGCGAGTCACGCATAGTTCTATTACCGATGACTCCATCTGAGGTCCAGGGTTTTCAGAAGCAGATCAGAAATCCATCCACTACCATTATTAGCCAGAAGAGCAGGACAACAGAGATACTAGGGTTCAGTTCCACAACTGATCCTCTAGATTTGAAGGCAAATCTTTCAGAGCCCGAGGAGATGATGGGAAAATTTCTGACACTATCAACCTTTTCAGAACCCAATTTGGATGATGATCTAAATTGCTCATATTACCTTATGTCTTTATTTCTAATAAAAATTTGAGAATAATCTTACAGGTACAATGATAATTCTCCATGGGATGCCAATATGTCCTACAACTTCCATTGGACACAGAACGTTTTTCAAGATGACAATCAAAGACCCGCTGTGATTGTTTTCCTATTTCGAGGCATTGGATCATGAAGACTTATGTTATTTTGTATCTTGTAATTGTTTTATGAACTATTTTGGTTGTATTTTGGTTTTGGGACACTTTTATTTCCTTGTAATTTTCATTTAGGGTTAGCCACCTTAAAAGTGGCAAACTTGTATTTTTGAGCACTTTTTAACCCTAGGAGTAGAAAGTATAAATACTTGCTTAAGAGAGGGTTTGAGGGGGGTTTTTTTTGCAGAATAGAGAGTTCATATTCATGTGAGAATTAGGGTTCCTAATTGTCATTAGACTCTTATCAATTTCAATCCCAAGAGTTGAAATTGTGGCGAGTGCAACACCTTGAAATTGTGAGTAGTATCAATTTCATTTTGTTGTGATTTCTTTTCTTCTCTAGTGTGTCATATCTAGGGGTGAATTGAGATAGTTCTTGGATAGATTTTCTTCTAATTGTTGTCGAATTCTTGTGTTTAATTAAGATCTCTTTCAATTGAATTCGAATCATCTTTGAAGAATTCCTCTTGAAAACATGATTATCACTTGTGGAAAGGAGTTCTTAGAATTGAAGTTTTCTTTTGAATTTGTGGATTATTTTCGTGGGTTTATATGTGATTAGGGTGTTGTTAGAAGAGATTAACATTGAGGTTTCACAATTGCAACATTGAACGTTTGGATGTCCTTGCATCTTCATTAGGGTTCATGTGAATTCTTGCCCTTTTCGAGCCGATTTGTTGTTGATTTGAGTTAGCTTTTTCTTGAGTCTTTTAAATGTGCTTCTAAGTGGATTTAGGCACATCATCTTTTAAAAGGTCCATAACAAAACAGGAACCTCTAGAATAAACTTGGGTGATGTGCCTAACTCTAATTCAAAACCTTGCACTCATAATCCCAACTAATATTCACAACGAATAATTGATCCACGCAAAAAAGAGATATAAAATGAGCGTGAATAAATACCGGCAAGTGTACCGGATCGGATCAAGTAATATAGTGAGAGAAGAGTGTCGAACCACGAAGATTGATTAAGTAATAGACCTATATCAATTTCTACTATTATTTAGGCAATGATATTTGATGAGAATTGAATGAATTATACTAATTGCTCAAAAAGAGAATTGTGTTTGCAAAATGATGAATTGATGGTGGGAAATAGAATCCACCCTAATTCTACTAATCATATTGCCTTCATGTTATAATAACTCATAGCTATATGGATTTTCACCAGAAATTAACAAAACCTTAATCCTTTATCAAGTTTTAAAGTAATGTTACCCCAATTTAATTTAATAGCTCCCGCTAATTCAAATCAAATGAGGATTCTAATTCACAATCATAAATTTCCTAATTATATGATTGCCTAATATCTTTAAAATAATTTCTCCGAATCCCTTAGTGAAAAATTTAATAAAAATATTGTATGAAACACTTAGGTCAATTTCTAATAAAATTCAATAACGATGCTTCCACATGAATTATTAAATCTTACTTAGGAATTCCTGATAAAACCTAAATTTCTCTTTCGAGTCATTTACATTCCTATGCATTGATTTCAATTACAAAATACAATTCATAGCAGGACTTCTTATATGAAAATTCCGTATATCTATATTTCCTATAACATGAATACAATGATCATTTTAGTTTGAATTATGGCTTCATCATGTTTTCCACAAGGATGATTTAGAACATTATAGTATGAGTTGCATAAAAACAATTGAAATAAAGGGGTGCAATGGAATTCATATTGAACAACAAGAATAGACTAATAAATGGCATAAAAGAAAATAAAGTAAATGAAACAATTGCTATAATCTTCAAGAAAACTTGTAGAATTTCAATCTTCCAAAATGATTCCTCGAATTCTTCAATTGAAAGCAACTTTAGCAAAATAACATTCCTTCTTCAAACTAAAATTTGGAATAACATGAAATGTAAAGGAATTAAAGAGAATGTAAAATCCTAAAGTTCCTAAGGGAATTCTAATGATTCAAAAGAAAGAAAAATGATGCTAAAACAAAGAAGAAAAACAAAGGATGCTAAACAAAAGGGGATGCCTCCAAGGTTCACATAAGGGGCCTATTTATAGATCTAAAGAGGAGGATGATAAGGTTGATCTGATGAGGAGTTGAGTAAGTAAATTAATTAAGATACGATTTTGGAGAGATTTTCGCAATGGATATCCGGGGAGTAATGAAGGCCGGCTCAAGGCCGGCGGCCTTCCGTGCAATCCTCCGCTCGCTTCTTCAATTTTGTGAAAAACTCCTCCAATTAACTTGTAATTTACTTTTGGGTCCTCAAAACCTGAATTTTCACAATAAACACCATTAAATATCATTTCTTTATATTTTCTTATAATATTGAAATAAATTTAATATAAGTCCAAAAGAAAATATAAGTATAATGTGATCTTATCAACATCCCCACACTTGAACTTTTGCTTGTCCTCAAGCAAAATAATTGATTTAAACAAGAGAAATCCATCATTGAACTTCTGGTGCCCATTATTCTGACCATACTGAAATTTGTAACTAGTATATCTAGTTGAAATTTAGTAGTTAATCTAAATACAACAGATTTTTAATCCCAGTGTTTAACAATAAAAAACAATACTTAGTCCCTAAGGAAAAACATTCATTTAAACTTCATTGGTTATTAGCAAGTATAATCTCCCTCAATTTTACTCCTCTAAACAAGATAACAAGAAGTGAAAGCATATGGTATCCATTTTTACTTAGAATTTCTCCCTTTTTTTTATTTTCCTTAATTGACAGCGGAGTGAGACATCACTCTTCTGAGGGACTAAAGCTCGCCCATGTCAACCTAGCTTTCATTAAGGTACTAAATTTTAGCCTTTCCGCCCTTCTCGTTATTGTGAGTTCATTGAGTCGGCACATCCTGGGCTCATCGCCTAAGTGACCAGGTTTTAAAGGGACCCCTACAAACTCTTCATCACACTAACATTTAAGATTGGATACTTTTAACTCACTTTCTTGAGTTATTGGAGTAAAGGCTCTTTTTTTTTTTTTTAAGGGATCACTAAGTAAAATATTTCCTTTACCTCTTTCACTAGGTGTTAAGGTATTCTCAAAGAAATTTCAAGAGAGATTTATCCCAACCAATTTTTCCTTGAAGTAAACTTGCTTGTTTTTTCAACTTAAGGACTCAATCTCAAGTTCAAAGGCTAAACATAGGGTAAACCCCGTTCTCTAGAGATTTTACTATTAAATTTTAACTATGTAAACTAGTCACAACAGTTGGCGAGTAGGGCACCAATCTAAGTCAATTTCAGGATTTCATTGATGATAAACACTTAAGGACATAAATAAAGCATGGGATTTGTAAGCTCATGATGTGTGCAATCATTATACTTCTACATTTATAATCCCTTCCCCACAGTTAAATTGGACAATGTCCTCATTGTTCCTAATATAGCACAAAATTAAGGAAAAGAATATCAATGCAAAAATTGAAATACTGGTACTTCCTTGGTGCAAAATTGTTCATCAGGAAGAAAATTCCTCCCAAAATGTCTGTCATCCTTAGAGTGTCTTGATTACACCGGTGGCCCTTATCTAGCCTTGAATTAGTTTTTTTTTTTTTGTAATGAAATTAAAACACTAGTGTATATACTTATTGAGCATGGGCTGCCTCCCATGAAGCGCTTGTTTTATAGTCATCAGCCTGACTATTAGGGTTAGCTTACATCAAGGAGTTTAAACAACTCCTCCAACACCATCGTTTTCAGATTAGGATTCCAAGCTTCCTTCCATGGTATGGTGCCCTTCTTTTCAGCTTCCACCAATGTTTTGTAGGTGGATATCAACAAACTTACCTGCTGGATGTCTGCCCTTGACCATCCCAAGATTTCCCTATGTTCATCTAACTGGCCTTGAATCTGCTGCTGCAATTCTCTTGTCATAGGCGCTGGATTAATGTGAGGCCATGGATTTCCTAAATTCAGACACTCATAATCAAACAATTGATTAGAAAAGACATTAGGTTCAAGTGTCTGCATGGGGATTAGTGTCGACATTGGTGGCTTCTCATAGTGGTCTGTCTTCTCAAAAGCAACAACATTTTCAGTCTGGGGTATTTGCTCACAGCCTTTGTTTTATTGCTCATCCTCATCCCCCCAATCATCTATCTCATTCAAGACAGCTTCAAGAGTGGTTTGCCCTACATCTTCCTCCACATCATTGTTAGTAATTTCACCCTCAGCAGATATGTCAAAATACTTTGCTTTCTCATTAGACAAAAACACAGGATCATACATATCAAATGTTACCTGGTCGTCTAGTGCTCTAAGGGTGAGCTTACCTTGCCCTACATCAATTAGAGCTTGACCTGTAGCTAGGAATGGTCTACCCAGAATGAGTGGAATGTCATCATCTTCTTCCACATCCAGTATGACAAAGTCCACTGGAAATATGAATTTATCGACCTTGACTAAGACATCCTCCACTGTACCTTTGGAAAACCTTATGCTCTTATCAGCTAGCTGCACAGTGATTGGTCTCCTCTTGCACTTTTGTGACTCTATTCCGAGCTTCCTAAAAACTGAAAGTGGCATTAAATTAATACTTGCACCAGAATCAATCAAAACATTCTCAAAATCAATATTACCAATGGTGCAAGGGATACTGAAACTTCCATGATCTTTCAGCTTTCTAGGTAGCTAAGTAGATTTCTTCTCTATGACAGCTGAACTCTCGCCAAGAAGCATTACTTTCTCAACACTCTCCATGGATCTTTTATTAGAGAGTAGCTCTTTCATGAATTTGGCATAGGATGGAATTTGCTTCAAGGCCTCTAAGAGAGGTATATTAATTTGAAGCCCTTTAAATATGTCACAAAACTTGGCAAACTGGGCTTCCAATTCCCTCTGCTTGATTCTTCCTGGGAAAGGGATAGGTGGAACATAAGGCTGCAACACTGGTGCTTTGGGTGTGAGTTCCTCCTCCTTCTGCTTACCTTTCTTTGGATCTTTCTCTTGAATTTTTACCTGCCTTTCAGCTTTCTTCACTTCCTTACCACTCCTTAGCATGATGGCATTGACATGATGGGTGTTCTCCTCAGTTTTGCTAGGCAAAAACCCTGAGGGTCTAGTACTTAGCTGCTGTGCAATTTGACCGAGTTGACCCTCCAAGTTTCTGATAGAAGCTTATTGGTTTTGTAGGAGGGTGTCAGTCTTTTGCATGTAGCTCCTCATGAGCTCTTCCATCTGAGTGGGTTGCTGTTGGGAATAGGCATTCTGAGCAAAGGTTTGTCTGGGAAATCCAGGGGGTGGGTTAAGTGCTTGATTCTCATTCCTCCATGAGAAGTTTGGATGATTGCGCCACCCAAGATTGTATGTATTCGAATATGGTCCTTGAGTACCTCTCTGGAGGTTGCCTACAAAGTTTACCTGTTTTCCATGGGATGAGGAGGAGCAGTTTCCAGACGGGCACTCAAGAGTTGAGTGTGGTCCTGAGCATAACTCACAACAAGCAATTTGATTAACATTAAAAGATGGTGCAGAGGTGAGTTTACTTACCTGAGCGGTAAGAGCAGAAATCTGAGCTGTTAAGGTGTCCATGTCATTGGCAGATGCTACTCTAGACTTACCTCTTTCATGTTGCCAATTATGTGCACTAGAGGCCATTTCATCTATCAAAGCACTAGCTTCTTCATATGTCTTACTCATTAGTGCACCACCAGAAGCAACATCTACCAAAGATCTCAATGTGTCATCTAAACTAAGATAGAATATCTCAATAAGGAGATTATCTGGTAATCCATGAAGGGGGCATTTTCTAATTGCCTCCTTGAATCTTTCCCATGCTTCATAAAGTGATTCACCACTAAACTTAGTGAAGTTTGTGATGTCATTTCTTAACCTAGCAGTTTTAGCTGGTGGAAAAAATCTCCTTAAAAATTTAGATGAGAGATCAACCCAAGTGGTTACAGAGTCTTATGGCAATGAATTGTACCAAGCCCTAGCTTTTTCTCTAAGTGAAAATGGAAAAAAGTTGTAGCCTAATTACATCATCAGATACATTATTCATTTTCACTGTATTACAATATTGAAGAAATACTGCAATATGCTCATCAGGACTCTCATTTGGATATCCTCCAAATTGATTTGATTGAACCATTTGAACGAGTGCTGGTTTTAACTCAAAATTGATAGCCTGAATTGTTGGTCTTCTTATTGTAGGACCTGAAACAACAGGTATCGTGTATTCCCGAAGTGCTCTACCAACACCCTGAATTCGATTGTTGTTCTCATCTGCCATGTTCTCTTCTTCCTTTCTTCTATGCTCTCTTCTAAGTTGTCGCAAGGTGCGTTCTATCTCAAGATTAATTGGTAGAAGTTCAGCACTTCTACTCTTGCACATAAAAAGAAATTCAATGAGAATAGAAAACGATCACATAATGATAACAAATTTAAGTAACAAAATAATTGCGCCTAAATTAACAATAGAATCTGAAGATGGTCTAATATTAATCAATCCCCGGCAACGGCGCCAAAAACTTGATCCACGCAAAAAGACATATAAAATGAGCATGAATAAATACCGGCAAGTGTACCGGATCGGATCAAGTAATATAGTAGAGAAGAGTGTCGAACCACGAAGATTGATTAAGTAATAGACCTATATCAATTTCTACTATTATTTAAGCAATGATATTTGATGAGAATTGAATGAATTATACTAAATGCTCAAAAAGAGAATTGTGTTTGCAAAATGATGAATTGATGGTGGGAAATAGAATCCACCATAATTCTACTAATCATATTGCCTTCATGTTATAATAACTCATAGCTATATGGATTTTCACCAAAAATTAACAAAACCTTAATCCTTTATCAAGTTTTAAAGTAATGTTACCCCAATTTAATTTAATAGCTCCCGCTAATTCAAATCAAATGAGGATTCTAATTCACAATCATAAATTTCCCAATTATATGATTGCCTAATATCTTTAAAATAATTTCTTCTAATCCCTCAGTGAAAAATTTAATAAAAATATTGTATGAAACACTTAGGTCAATTTCTAATAAAATTCAATAACGATGCTTCCACATGAATTATTAAATCTTACTTAGGAATTCCTAATAAAACCTAAATTTCTCTTTCGAGTCATTTACATTCCTATGCATTGATTTCAATTACAAAATACAATTCATAGCAGGACTTCTTATATGAAAATTCCGTATATCTATATTTCCTATAACATGAATACAATGATCATTTTAGTTTGAATTATGACTTCATCATGTTTCCCACAAGGATGATTTAGAACATTATAGTATGAGTTGCATAAAAATAATTGAAATAAAGAGGTGTAATGGAATTCATATTGAACAACAAGAATAGACTAATAAATGGCATAAAAGAAAATAAAGTAAATGAAACAATTGCTATAATCTTCAAGAAAACTTGTAGAATTTCAATCTTCCAAAATGATTCCTCGAATTCTTCAATTGAAAGCAACTTTAGCAAAATAACATTCCTTCTTCAAACTAAAATTTGGAATAACATGAAATGTAAAGGAATTAAAGAGAATGTAAAATCCTAAAGTTCCTAAGGGAATTTTAATGATTCAAAAGAAAGACAAATGATGCTAAAACAAAGAAGAAAAACAAAGGATGCTAAACAAAAGATGCTAAACAAAAGATGCTAAACAAAAGGGATGCTAAACAAAAGGGGATGCCTCCAAGGTTCACACAAGGGGCCTATTTATAGATCCAAAGAGGAGGATGATAAGGTTGATCTGATGAGGAGTTGAGTAAGAAAATTAATTAAGATACGATTTTGGAGAGATTTTCGCAATGGATATCCGGGGAGTAATGAAGGCCGGCGGCCTTCCGTGCAATCCTCCGCTCGCTTCTTCAATTTTGTGAAAAACTCCTCCAATTAACTTGTAATTTACTTTTGGGTCCTCAAAACCAGAATTTTCACAATAAACACCATTAAATATCATTTCTTTATATTTTCTTATAATATTGAAATAAATTTAATATAAGTCCAAAAGAAAATATAAGTATAATGTGATCTTATCAATAATCTAAACAATTTAAAACAACAACAACATAAAACCTAAACCCTTATAAGATATTACGTACTAGCAAGATGATAGTCTTAGCACTGATTAGTTGATATGACACACAACAATCTAGATGCCATCACTCGTCACAATCTAAAGATTGACAAGAGTAAGAGAGAAAAACTCAATTGTGTTTATCTTAAACGTCAAAGTTCTGTATCTTTTTCATTTCCTAAATGTATATATCGAATACAAAGTTTCTGATGGGGATCAAGTAGCATCAAGAGTTCTCAAGCCAAAGTCTAATGACCCGCTACATGGTATTGGAGGTCCAATGACAAGAGCTAGAGTTAAGCGAGCAGGAGAAGCCTTGCAAGGATTAGTTATGGAACTCCAAGAGCAAGAAGCAAGTCGACACAAGTCTAATTCAAGCCTCGAGCTAGTAAACATAATATATCAAGGCATGGACGAAGCGGAGGCCATCAATGATGGAACGACAGCCTTCAGCAAAGGGAAGGTCGCCGGCCTAAATTTCAAGGCTGCCGGCCTTGGAAGCTGCACAGCCGGCATAGTGCCGTCCTAGATATTCGTGGAACGTCTTTTTTTTTTCTTCCGTTATTTCAAAGCCGGCCATATATGAATTTAGGCCGCCAGCTTATGTGTTTTTTCGAATATAATACATTATGTTGTCATTTGAAAGGACACTTTTTATCAGATTGAGTAAAAATTTCCTTGAGAGAATCCTCTCTTCTTTAGTTCTTGCAATAGAACTTCCTTCGATTTCTTCATCCTAAACGCTTGGAGAAATCAATCCAGATAGCTTAGGTTCTAATCGATGGGTTCGATTGGGGTCGAGTTTCGTTTTGTTTTCGATTCAATTTCGATTCTCGGGTTTGAATCCTTCTTGAACGTTGGGTCTTAGATCGATATCTAGGGTTCGCGTCATTTGGTATCAGAGCCAAGGCTCATTGAATCGGGTAATCTCTATCCTTGTTAATATTTTTCTTTAATTGATTGCATAAATTTTCTGTCGTAGTAAAAAAAAATAAAAAATTGTTGTTGTTGTTTGTGGAATTACTATTCTGTTTCGATGACCGGAAATTCCAATTGCCGAATCCCAAAGGCAATTCCATTGTCTTGAATTAGTTAGTCAATAAAGTTCACAAAAAAAAAGAACAGAAAATTCGTATAAAAAAAAATTCCAGTTTATATTTTAGTTTGTTTGTTTAATTGTTCAAGTTCATTGTTTCCTATCAAATTCACTATATTCCATATTGGTCAATCATAGTTATTCATTGAGTCGTCGTATTTTCGTGTTGAAATTCTGAGTTGTTGGTTGATTTATCCTAGTGGTTTATTTTGGAGAAAAAAACTCATTGAGTTAGTTCTTGAGCAAGGATTTGCAAAGGAGAGTAGAGTGGTGAGAATTTTATCGTGGAAAATCAAATTGTGAGATACACGAGTGTACACACATCTTTGAGTGTAAATTGGTGAGGGAGTGAATTATGAGGCCTTGATATATTTTTTATTACTAACGATCTTTGTTGCAGCAAACATGTCTGGCCAAAGTTCACCTGATAGGGAAAAGGGAGTAGGAGATAATAAGCTGTTGTTTCATGCGCTATTGGGTGAGATGAGTAAAATGATGAGGGCTGAGTTGGAGCCAGTCCATCAAAGGATGGATAGGATGGAGCAAAGTAGGGAGGCCACGGGTAGCACTACAATGGGTCGAAGATTTGAGAGGCTTCCAAGGAGGGGAGTGAGAATAGAAGAGGGAGAGGAAATTGAATTAGGAGAGTATAATTTCGTGATGGGGAGAGAAAATACCCAAAGAAGAGATAGTAACTTGGGTAGCATAAAGATGAAAATACCTTCCTTTCAAGGGAAGAATGACCCAGAATTATACATGGAATGGGAGCGAAAGGTTGATCACATTTTTTAGTGCCATAACTATTCAGAGGACAAGAAAATTAAACTTGCAGCAGTTGAGTTCACTGACTATGCAAGTGTATGGTAGGATCAACTGGTTAGGAATAGGAGACGTTATGGAGAGGAACCTATTAGCACTTGGGGGGGGAATGAAAACTATTATGCAGAAGAGGTTCATTCTTAATCACTATTATAGGGATTTGCATAGGAAGTTGCAGGGTCTGACACAAGGGTCCAAAAGTGTAGAGGACTATTATAAGGAGATGGAAATAACCATGATTAGAGCTAAGGTGGAGGAGGATGATGAAGCTACAATGGCTAGGTTCATTGGTGGATTGAATAGGGAGATCGTTGATGTTGTTGATCTACAACATTATGTAGATATTGAGGAATTATTGCATAAGGCGATCAAGGTTGAGAAGCAGCTAAAAGGAAAGAGTACTTCAAGGTATTACCCAGTTTCAAGTTCTTCTAGGTATAATTCAACTTCTAGTTCTTCATGGAAGTCGAATTGGAAGAATAACAAACCACCACTGAAAACTAAGGAGGAAGAGAAGGCTAAGGCACCGGCATCTTATTTGAAAGGTAACATTGAAACCAAATCTACTTCTAGATTACGTGATATTAAGTGTTTCAGGTGCCAGGTATTTGGGCATATTGCATCGCAGTGTCCAAACACTAAGGCGATGATCCTTTTGGAGAGTGGTGATGTGGAGAGTGTGAGTTCAGGGGAAGATGATGACATGCCCCCACAGGAAGATTGTTGTGATGTGGATTTAGAAGGGCCTGTAAAGGGAGAGATGCTTGTTACCAGGCGGGTTCTTAATACTCAACTTAAGGATGAGGGTGATAAACTGCAGCGAGAGCATATTTTTCATACTAGATGCCATGTGAATAACAAGGTATGTAGTTTGATTATTGATAGTGGTAGCTGTACAAATGTTGCTAGCACATTGTTGGTTGATAAACTGAACCTGAAAACTGAGAAGCATGAACAGCCTTATAGGTTGCAGTGGTTGAGTGAATGTGGGGAGGTTAAAGTGATCAAGAGAGTATTGGTCTCTTTCTCTATAAGGAAATACCGTGATGAGGTATTGTGTGATGTGGTACCTATGCAAGCTTGCCACATATTACGGGGATGACCTTGGAAGTTTGATAGAAAGGTCACCCACGATGGGTATCATAATAGGTATTCCTTTATTCTAAACAAAAGACAGTTGGTCTTGACACCCCTTAATCCTTGGGAGGCTAGTGAGAATCAGATGAGAATTGCTAGAGAGTTCAGAGAGAGAGGGAAACACAAGAGTGAATAAGGAAAGAAAATTGAGACTGTAAAAGAGAGTGGCAAAAACACACTGGTGAGTTGTGAGAAGAAAGAATTAGAGGGAAACACGAGTGGCATTGGAGAGGCAAGTGAGATTAATAGTGCTTTGAGGGCAAAACAACATTTACTTGTACTGATGTACAAGGATGTTTATCTTTCCACTGACCATCTTAACTCTTCTTTGCCTACAGTTGTTGTTTCACTTTTGCAGGAATTTGCTGACTTATTTCCTAAAGAAATACCAAGGGGATTGCCTCCACTAAGAGGCATTGAACATCAGATTGATTTTATTCCAGGTGCTTCAATTCCAAATAGACTAGCATACCGGGCGAATCTAGAGGAAACCAAAGAGATCTAGAGGCAAGTTGATGATCTGGTAGAGAAGGGGTTTGTGAGAGAGAGCCACAGTCCATGTTCAGTTCTAGTCATCTTGGTTCCAAAGAAGGATGGAACATGGCGAATGTGTGTCGACTGTCGAGCAATCAATAAGATCATAGTTAAGTATAGACATCCTATCCCTAGACTTGATGATATGCTTGATGAATTGCATGGTGCTTGTCTATTTTCCAAAATTGACTTAAGGAATGGCTATTACCAAATTAGAATGAAAGAGGGGGACAAATGGAAAACTGCTTTTAAAACTAAATTCGGTCTCTATGAGTGGATGGTAATGCCTTTCGGGTTGACAAATGCACCTAGCACATTTATGAGATTAATGAATCTTGTTCTTCGTACTTTTATTGGGAAATTTGTTGTTGTGTACTTTGATGACATCTTAGTTTATAGCAAGACGTTAAATGAGCATGTTACGCATTTACAATGTCTTTTTGCTGTTTTGAGAGAAAATAAGTTATATGCCAACTTGAAAAAGTGCACCTTTTGCATGGAAACTATGGTTTTTCTTGGGTTTGTTGTAGGTGCAAATGGGATTGCTGTTGATGAGGAGAAGGTGAAAGCGATTAGGGAGTGGCCCACACCATGGAATGCAAGTGAGGTCAGAAGCTTTCATGGATTAGCAAGCTTTTACAGGAGATTTGTTAGGGACTTTAGTTCTATAGCTGCTCGTTTAAACGATCTTGTTAAGAAGAATTCTGAGTTCAGATGGACTGAAGAACATGAGAAGGCCTTTAACGCTCTGAAAGGTAAGTTGACTAATGCACCCTTACTTGTTCTTCCTAATTTTGAGAAGGCTTTTGAGATAGAATGCGATGCTTCCGGGAAAGGTATTGGTGGTGTTTTGATCTAGGATTCCAAGCCAATCGCTTATTTTAGCGAAAAGCTCAATAGTGCTACATTAAACTACCCAGTCTATGACAAGGAGCTATATGCTTTGGTGAGGACCTTGCAGACTTGGCAACATTACTTATGGCCTAAGGAGTTCATCATTCATTCTGATCATGGGAGTTTGAAGTTCCTAAAAACTCAAGATAAGTTGAACAGGAAGCATGTGAAATGGATGGAGTTCATTGAGACCTTCCCATATGTGATCAAATACAAGCAAAGAAAAGAGAACGTGGTGGCTGATGCACTTTCTCGAAGGTATTCACTTTTGACTTCTTTGCAAACTAAATTGCTTGGGTTTGAACTCATTAAGGAGTTATATGAGACTGATGCTGATTTTGGTCAAATGTAGGCTGCTTATGTTGAGTCTGGATATTCTAATTTCTATAGGCATGATGGGATTTTGTTTAAGAAAGATAAGTTATGCGTGACTAAAAGCTCTGTGCGTGAATTGCTTGTGAAGGAAACACATGGGGGTGGTTTAATGGGACACTTTGGTGTTAAAAAGACTTTGGATATTTTGCATGAACATTTTTATTGGCCAAAAATGAAACATGATGTGCAAACTGTGTGTGACAAGTGCATTGCATGTAGACAGGCCAAATCCAGAGTAATGCCCCATGGAGAATACATTCCATTGCCTGTGCCTAATCAACCCTGGACTGACATTTCTATGGATTTTGTGTTAGGGTTACCACGATCTCAAAGTGACAAAGATAGCATATTCGTTGTTGTCGATAGGTTTAGTAAGATGGCTCACTTCATTGCCTATTCTAAAACTAATGATGCACAACATATTGTCGATTTGTTCTTTAGGGAGATTGTACGGTTACATGGCTTGCCTAAATCCATTGTGAGTGATAAGGATGTGAAATTTTGAAGTCATTTTTGGCGTACTTTGTGGAATAGGCTAGGCACTAAATTGTTGTTCTCTACTGTTGCACACCCTCAAACTGATGGTCAGACGGAAGTAGTCAATAGGACTCTTTCAACCTTGTTGCGTGTTATGATTCATAAGAATTTGAAACAATGGGAGAAATGTCTACCACATGTAGAATTTGCATATAATAGGACCGTGCATTTCGCTACATCTTATTCTCCATTTGAGGTAGTGTATGGTTTTAACCCTCTGACTCCATTGGATATTTTGCCTTTGCCTGTTAACGAATTTGTTGATCTTAATGGAAAGAAAAAGGCAAAGTTCCAACATTGAGAAGAAAAATGAGCATTATGCTCGACAGGCCAATAAGGGTCGTGTGAAGACTGTTTTTCATCCAGGAGATTGGGTGTGGGTACATTTGAGAAAGGAGAGATTTGCTAAACAGCGGAAATCTAAGTTGCACCCCAGGGGAGATGGGCCATTTCAAGTGTTGGAGCGCATAAATGATAACGCTTACAAGATTGACTTGCCAAGTCACTATGGTAATGTAAGCGCAACCTTTAATGTTTCTGACCTTTCTCTGTATGATGCAGGTGATTCGAGGTCGAATCTTTTCGAGGAAGGGGGGAATGATGGGGATCAAGAGTTCTCGAGCCAAAGTCTAATGACCCGCTACATGGCATTGGAGGTCCAATGACAAGAGCTAGAGTTAAGCGAGCGGGAGAAGCCTTGCAAGGATTAGTTATGGAACTCCAAGAGCAAGAAGCAAGTCGACACAAGTCTAATTCAAGCCCCAAGCTAGTAAACATAATATATCAAAGCACGAACGAAGCGGAGGCCATCAACGATGGAATGACAGCCTTCAGCAAAGGGAAGGCCGCCGGCCTAAATTTCAAGGTTGCCGGCCTTGGAAGCTGCACAGCCGGCGTAGTGCCGACCTAGATATTCGTGGAATGTCTTTTTGTTTTCTTCCGTTATTTCAAAGCCGGCCATATATGAATTTAGGCCGCCAACTTATGTGTTTTTTCGAATATAATACCTTATGTTGTCATTTTAAAGGACACTTTTTATCAGATTGAGTAAAAATTTCCTTAAGAGAATCCTCTCTTCTTTAGTTCTTGCAATAGAACTTCCTTCGATTTCTTCGTCCTAAACGCTTGGAGAAATCAATCCAGATAGCTTAGGTTCTAATCGACGGGTTCGATTGGGGTCGGGTTTCGCTTCATTTTCGATTCAATTTCGATTCTCGGGTTTGAATCCTTCTTGAATGTTGGGTCTTAGATCGATATCTAGGGTTCGCGTCAGTTTCATCCCCCTAAATTTAGTTTGGCATAACCAATGTTGTCAAAATCACAAGTTAACTTGCACGTTTCTATGATTTTATGAGTTGGTGAGCACATTCTTAGTTAACTTGCATGTAAAAACGTTTTTGAGGTAAAATCGTAATAGAATCGCGATTCCACACGTGGAATAGGTAAAATCGCTAGTCCACTAGCGTTTTTATGTTTCTACTACAAGGTCTTATTTTCCATCAGTAGAAGGAGTGAAGAGGAAGTAGCTAAGCTTAGTTGAAAACATGCAGCCTAGAGGCGCTTAACCTAGGCCAAAATTCAAGTAAATTTGAAGGCTATAGCTTTCATTTAAAAAATAAAGGCCCAAGATTTTATCCTGGTTCACCCGTTAATTCAGGCTATGTCCAGCATAGGTTTCCACTATAATTAGCACCTCACTCTCTCGTTTTTATCATGCAATTACAAGTGAAAAAGAGAATATATAATAACAACTAATCATAAGCCTAAGTCCAAAATTTTAATGAACAAATATGGATTTAATTGCTAAAAGCCCTCTGGTGTCTAGGGGGCGCTGCCCCTTTGGGACCTACATGCTTTCCTATCATAAGGGAGTATGAACCACACCCCAACATGTTCGTCGATCATCACTCGTCGCTTCGCGGTATGTTGCATTGCGTTGAAGTCTTCATGTTTATGTTCGTCGATTGTCGGTCTTCTTGTTCCTATTTGTGATCATGTTCGTGTTAAGCACTCATGCTTGATTGCTGCAACTTTTCTTATTTTAATTAATACTTTTGTAATAGTAAATAAAATAAAAGGCAGATAACTTTAACTTTATAAGAATTTTTTAGATTTTTAATTTTATAGGAAAGGTATAAATGCATTTATATTTCTATCTTTTCAATATCTCATAGTTATAATACTTTTAAATATATATTGTTAAGTAATTAAATTAATAATCACGAATAGTGCAAAAATTTACCTAGTAATATATAATTTTGAAGGCTTTTCTTGTTATAGTACCTTTTTTATTATTTACTTTTGGTTAGTAGTTATTTGTCATTTTTTTTTATATTACTCCTTTCTAATGGTATATCTTCAATATCAACTTTTATTTATTAGTCTCAATTGATTTTTAAATTTTATCTATTAGCTTTTACCTTTTGTATATATAACCAAGTGAAACTTGCTTTATACATGATTTATCATTTTAAAAATAAAATATCTATATTATACAACTTATGCTTGATTGTCTATATTATGACTTTTATTGCAAATTTGCAATTTATGACCAAAATAAATGCTGAATTTTCTTATTTCTATTATCCATTATATTTTTTAATGACTATTGTAAGTAAATTTACAATATTTGGAAGTTATTTTACATTGGTTGTAGAAACTTACGTTTCTGCACGTCTTTAATTAGGCCGAGCTACTTCCTCTTCACTCCTTCTGCCGATGGAAAATAAAACCTTGTAGTAGAAATGTAAAAATGTTAGTGGACTCTCGATTTAACTGATTCCACGTGTGGAATCGCAATTTTTCTATGATTTTACCTCAAAAACGTTTTTACATGCGAGTTGACTACGAATGTGCTCACCAACTCGTAAAATCGTAGAAGCGTGCAAGTTAACTCGCGATTTTAACATCTATGCCTCTAACTAACAGAATGAACACTTCTTAAGATTCCCATACAACTATTGTTTCCACAATACTAAGAAGGTTGCCTGCAAATGTTCAACATGACTTTCCATATTTTTGCTAAAAATCATAATGTCATCAAAATAAACCACAACAAATTTTCCCAGAAATTCCTTCATGACATGATTCATTAGTCGCATGAAAGTTGATACCGGAACCACCGCAGTTGCGCTTGAGAACCCCTTTGGCTATTACGGACCCCCACAACAACAACACAAAAACCCACGGATCTAATTGGAATCAAACCCTAAGATAGTTTAAAATTTAGGTTTTCTTAGATGGATCGATGAACAAGCTAGAACTAATCAAGCCCTAACCTCGAAACTCTCCACAGGAAAAGATCGATCAACTCTCTCCTGAAAGTTTCTTAGCATGCATTCAATCAAGAACGCAAGGAATTGAAGCGACAAGCTTTCTGGTATTTCAAAGATGAAAAAAAGTCCCCTTTACATCGTCTTATCTCGGTATATATATGAAGACATTCAAGCAATACATTGTAATTCGCGAAATAAGGAAAAATACAACGTAATTAAAAGACAACAGGCTCAAGGCCGGTGGTGTATATGTAAAGGCCGACGGCGTTCTTGCCGGCGAACATTTGCAGGTTTGGAGCTCCTTTCAAAGCCGGCTTCAAGGCCGGCAGCCTTGATCCTGGACCGGTTCTTCCCACTTAATTTCCATCATATTAAGTTCCCTTTAATCATCCCTTGCCCCGAAGTTTTGGAATCCTTGAAGCTTTTCACTTATGATGTTTACCAAACCCTGTACATGAGAAATTAGGATTTGTTGTAGCTTCTTAGCTCGAGATCTTGTGATTGGTCCTTGAGGTAGGCTTATTGGACTTGCATCCCTTTGAACTTCAGCTTTGGCCACTTACCTTTCTTCTTGATTTAACCCTTGAACTTGGGACAGTGGCTCTTCCATAACATTCCCCCTCTCCTCAAAAGGATTCGTCCTCGAATCAAAAGCATCACCTACATCAAAAGGACTCAGGTCAGCGACATTAAAAGTGGCACTAACATTATACTCACCTGGTAAGTCAACTCTGTAGGCGTTGTCATTGATTCGCTCAAGTATCGGAAATGGACCGTCTCCCCTGGGGTTCAACTTGGATTTCCTCTATAATGGAAACCTCTCCTTGCGAAAATGCACCCAAACCCAATCTCCAGGTTGAAAAATCATGGGTCTCCTACCCTTGTTCACCCTTGAAGCTACCTTGGCATTTTGTTTCTCAATCCTACTCTTTACTTGTGCATGTAGCTTTCTTACAAAATCTGCCTTAGTAAGACCAAAAGACATGACAAGCCATTCATACAAACCAAATTTAATCTTAAATGCAGTTTTCCATTCATCTCCTACTTTCATGCGTATCTGATAATATCCAGATTTCATATCAATTTTTGTAAACAAGCAAGAACCATACAATTCATCTAACATATCATCTAACCTACAAATAGGGTGACGATACTTTACAGTGATTTTGTTGATGGCTCTGCAGTCTACACACATCCTCCAAGTCCCATCCTTCTTAGGCACTAGAATCACAGGAACTAAACAGGGACTCAGACTCTCTCTTACATACCCTTTCTCCAGCAATTCTTCAACTTGTTTCTGGATCTCCTTGGCTTCACTGGGATTAGTTCTGTATGCAGGTCGGTTGGGTATGGTAGCTCCAGGAATGAAGTCAATCTGATGCTCTATGCCCCTGACTAGCAGAAGTCCACTGGGCAACTCCTCTGGAAATACATCACCAAAATCCTGCAACAAATCAGAAAACACACTAGGCAAACATGGGTTAACGTCATTAGTGGCCAAGCAAGCCCCTTTGTACAGAAGTACAAATATAGGTCTACTGGCACTCAAAGCATTCGTAACCTCACGGGACCTAGCAATCAAGCTCACATTTTTACCCTTTTTCTCTCTTGGCCGATTGTTGTCTTGCTTTTCACTCCCCTCTTTCTTTTCACTCTTCTCAATTTTTCCACTCTTTTGATTTTTACTCTTGTTTTTCTCTCCTTCTAAAGTGCTCTTTCTACTCTCCTTCTCTTTGCTTTCGGCCTCCACTCTCAGCCTCTCCAATTTACATTGGTCCTCATACACTTCTTTAGAGGACAGTGGTGCCTAAATGGTTTTCCTGCCATCCTTAGTAAAGGAGTACTTGTTGAGATATCCATCATGCAAGGTTTTCCTATTAAACTGCGAAGGTCTACCTAACAAGATGTCACCAGCATGCATAGGAACAACATCACAGAGCACCTCATCACAGTATTTGCCAATGGAAAAAGAAATAAGGACTTGTCTGTTCACCTTAATCTCTCCACAGTCACTAAGCCACTGAAGTTTGTATGGCCTTGGATGTGGTATAGTAGGCAATCCCAACCTGTTAACCAAGAGTGTACTCACCACATTAGTACAACTCCCTCCATCAACAATCACACTACATGCCTTTCCCTAGACATGGCATCTAGTATGAAACAGATTCTCTCTTTGTTCCTCAGGACCATCCTCCTTTAGCTGGGTACTCAGTGCACGCCTAGCTACAAATAGGTCACCTCTCACAGCCTCCTCAACACTACCAGCATCACTACAAGCCTCCAGCTCGGGCATGTCATCATCTGCACTCTCATTATCATCTCCCTCATCATCTGTCACAATTTCTCAATTTCTTATCACGATTGTTCTCTTATTAGGGAAATCCTTGCTAATGTGCCCTACACCCTAACACTTCCAGCATTTAATATCCCTGTTCCTGCCCTTGGGTTCAGCCTCCTTAGGTTTCTCAGGTGAAACCCTAACTACCTTCCCCTTTGCAACATCAGTAGTAGGCTTACTTCCCTCAAAATCAAACTTTCCATAACCCTTCCATGCAGAATGAGAACTGGAAGAAGGTTTGGAAACATACCTATATGGACCTCTGCCCTGGAGTTGTCTCTCAATTTTGATAGCTAGATGCACCATATCCTCCAACTCCACATAATGTTGCAATTCTACCCTATCAGCAATTTCTTTGTTTAAACTACCCAAGAATCATGCCATGGTGGCCTCCTCTTCCTCATCTACATCAGCCCTGGTCATGATCATCTCCATCTCTTTGTGGTAGTCCTCCATACTCCTACTACCTTGTCTCAACATTTGCAACCTTTGCATGAGTTCCCTGTGATAGTACATAGGAACAAATCACTTTCTCATCACAGCCTTAAGATCATGCCAGCTATCTATAGGATACTCCATGTTCCTCCTTTTGCTGGTCACCAATTGATCCCACCAAGAGATAGCATAATCTTGAAACTGGGTTACAGCCAACTTCACCTTTCTCTCCTCACTACATTGGTGACAATCAAAGTTCAGCTATACCTTCTTCTCCCACTGCAAATAAGCCTCTGGGTCAGACTTACCATGAAAGATGGGAAGTTCCAGTTTAATTCCACCCAATCCTCGATCTACATAATCATCATTCCCTCTACTTCTGCCTGCAGTGTAATGCTCATGTGTTCTTCCTCTTCCTCTACCAGTTCCTACTCCTCTTCCTATTCCTCTACCACCTCTTCGGCCCCTATTGACATCCAACACTGTACTACCTTCATACTCCTCCGAATAGTCACTATCATCAGCCACATCAACTATCTGTGGAATAGGAATCCTACCTCCTCTATGCCCTTCTCTAGCACTAGGCTCCCTATTTTCAACTGCCTGTAACCTCAAGTTCATTTGCTCCATAGACTCTCTCATCTCTATCAATGCTTTAGTCATACGCCTAAACTCTGATTGTTGAGCTTCCTTCAACAGTTTCTCAACCACCGTTCCCTCCTCCTTACTCACAACAACACCTTTACCAGACATCTTATCCTGCAAAACTAACAAACGTTAATTAAAATTTCAGTTTCCTAACAAGCACTCCCTCTCGTGTTTACACTCAACTGATGGGGTTGTACTCTCGTGTGTCACACAATCAAATCAGATCTCATAGGTGTTCCTCACACCTCTCAAGCTTGCTCCTCGATGTTCTTTATCAAATCACACCTATAAATAATCAAAAGAGAAGTGTATGACACAGACACAATTAGTGTTTTCCCAATATCCCTTGATGAATTTACACGATAATTCTGGAGTATTTGGTGTTTTCATAAAGTTAGGATCTAACAAAAACCACAAATTCAAGAACCCTATCAATCAATCAACATATATATATATATCCCTTTTTTTTAATACGAATTTCTCTTCTCAAACTTGACGGAAAAACCCTAGAATGATGGAAAGTTCACAACTTAATGAGAGAAACACAATAGAACATGTAAAGAACACAACTTTATATATTAAACGAAGATAACATTAAAAATCGAACAAAGATCAATGAAAGATATAACCTGATCTAGAGCCAAATCTCTGATACCAAATGATACCGGAACCACCGCAGTTGCGTTTGAGATCCCCTTTTGGCTATTATGGACCCCCATAACAACAACACGAAAACCCACAGATCTAATTGGAATCAAACCCTAAGATAGTTTAGAATTTAGGTTTTCTTAAATGGATCGATGAACAAGCTAGAACTAATCAAGCCCTAACCTCGAAACTCTCCACAGGAAAAGATCGATCAACTCTCTCCTAAAAGTTTCTTAGCATGCATTCAATCAAGAATGCAAGGAATTGAAGCGACAAGCTTTCTAGTATTTCAAAGATGACAAAAACTCTCTTTACATCGTCTTATCTCGCGATACATTGTAATTCGCGAAATAAGGAAAAATACAACGTAATTAAAATATGGCCGGCTGTCAAGGCCAGCGGCGTACATTTGCAGGTTTGGAGCTCCTTTCAAAGCCAGCTTCAAGGGCGGCAGCCTTGATCCTGGACCGGTTCTTCCCACTTGATTTCCATCACATTAAGTTCCCTTTGATCATCCCTTGCCCTAAAGTTTTGGATTCCTTGAAGCTTCTCACTTGTAATTTTTTCCAAACCCTGTACATGAGAAATTAGGATTTGTTGCAGCTTCTTAGCTCGGGGTCTTATGATTGGTCTTTGAGGTAGGCTTATTGGACTTGAATCCCTTTGAACTTCAGCTTTAGCCACTTGACTTTCTTCTTGATTCAACCCTTAAACTTGGGACAGTGGCTCTTCCATAACAGGTATCATAATAGGTATTCCATTATTCTGAACAAAAGACAATTTGTCTTGACACCCCTTAATCCTTGGGAGGCTAGTGAGGATCAGTTGAGGATTGCTAGAGAGTTCAGAGAGAGAGGGAAACACAAGATTGAACAAGAAAAGAAGAGCGAGATTGTGAAAGCGAGTGGTAAAAATACACTTGTGAGCCATGAGAGAAAAGAATTAGAGGGAAACATGAGTGAAATTGGTGAGGCAAGTGAGATTGAAGGTGCCTTGAAGGAAAAACGGCACTTACTTGTACTGATGTACAAGGATGTTTATTTTTCCACTGACCATCTTAACCCTTCTTTGCCTGCAGTTGTTGTTTCTCTTTTGCAGGAGTTTGTTGACTTTTTCCCTAAAGAGATACCTAGTGGATTACCTTTGTTAAGAGGTATTGAGCATCAAATCAACTTCGTTCTAGGTGCCTCAATTCCAAATAGACCAGCCTATAGAGCAAATCCAGAGGAGACAAAGGAGATTCAGAGGCAAGTGGATGAACTGGTAGAAAGGGGTTTTGTGAAAGAGAGCCTTAGCCCATGTTCGGTTCCTGTTTTCTGGTTCCAAAGAAGGATGGATCATGGCGCATGTGTGTGGATTGTTGAGCCATCAACAAAATCACAGTTAAGTACCGACATCCCATACCTAGGCTTGATGATATGTTAGATGAACTGCATGGTGCGTGTTTGTTTTCAAAGGTTGATTTAAAGAATGGTTATTACCAAATACGCATGAGAGAAGGAGATGAATGGAAAACCGCTTTTAATACCAAATATGGTCTCTATGAGTGGTTGGTAATGCCTTTCAGTTTAATAAGTGCACCAAGTACGTTTATGAGATTAATGAATCATGTTCTTCGTACTTTCATAGGAAAATTTGTTGTAGTCTATTTTGATGACATTTTAGTCTACAGTAAAAGTCTAGAAGAACATGTTCAGCATTTGCAAATGGTTTTCACTATTTTAAGAGAAAATAAGTTATTTGCAAATTTAAAGAAATGTACCTTTTGCATGGAGTATGTGGTGTTTTTGGGTTTTATTGTAGGTGCACAGGGGATTTCTGTTGATGAGGAGAAGGTTAAAGCAATCAAGGAATAGCCAACACCTAAGAATGCTAATGAGGTAAGAAGCTTTCATGGCTTAGCAAGCTTTTATAGGAGATTTGTGAGGGATTTTAGTTCTATAGCTGCTCCTTTAAATGACCTTGTTAAAAAGAATGCTGAGTTTAGGTGGACTTAAATACATGAGAAAGCTTTCAATACTTTGAAAGAAAAGATGACCAATGCACCTTTGCTTGTTCTACCTAATTTTGAAAAAGTCTTTGAAATTGAATGTGATGCTTCTAGGAAAGGTATTGGTGGTGTTTTTATGCAGGATTCCAAGCCAATTGCTTACTTTAGTGAAAAGCTTAATGGGGCGGCATTGAATTATCCTACCTATGATAAGGAGTTATACACATTAGTGAGGACTTTACAAACTTGGCAGCACTATCTATGGCCCAAGGTGTTCATTATCCACTTAGATCATGAAAGCTTGAAGTTCTTGAAGACTCAGGGTAAGTTGAACAAAAGGCATGCTAGGTGGCTGGAATTTAGTGAAAATTTTCCTTATGTTATCAAATACAAGCAAGGGAAAGAAAATGTAGTGGCTGATGCACTATCCAGGAGGTATTTACTTCTAACCTCTTTACAAACAAAATTGCTTGGATTTGAGTTTATCAAGGATTTATATGAGAATGATGTTGATTTTGGTCAAGTATGGAGTGCTGTTTCTGAGCATGCGTATGCTGATTTTTATAAGCATGAGGGGTTTCTATTGAAGAAAGACAAACTTTGTGTTCCTAAATGTTCCTTGCGTGAATTGCTTGTTAGAGAAACACATGGGGGTGGACTAATGGGGCACTTTGGTATATAGAAAACTTTGGACATTTTGCATGAGCATTTTTACTGGCCTAAGATGAAACATGATGTGCAAGCTGTGTGTGAAAAATGCATTGTGTGTAAACAGGCTAAATCCAAAGTAATGCCACATGGAGAATACATCCCATTACCTGTACCTCATCAACGTTGGACTGACATTTCTATGGACTTTGTTCTAGGTTTGCCACAATCTAGTAATGGCAAGGATAGCATATTTGTTGTTGTTGATAGGTTTAGCAAAATGGCTCACTTTATTGCCTATTCTAAAACTAATGATGCAACATATATTGCTGATTTATTCTTTAAAGAAATTGTATGTTTGCATGGCCTGCCAAGGTCCATAGTAACTGATAGGGATGTTAAGTTTCTCAGCCATTTCCGGCGCACTTTGTGGAACCGATTGGGAACTAAATTGTTATTTTCTACTGTTGCACATCTTCAGACAGATGGTCAAACAAAAGTAGTTAATAAGACCCTTTCACAATTGTTGCGTGCTGTTTTGAAAAAGAACTTAAAACAATGGGAAAATCGTTTGCCTCATATTGAATTCGCATACAATAGAGCTGTGGATTCTACTACATCATACTCACCATTTGAGATTGTGTATGGATTTAATCCTTTGACTCCCTTGGATATTTTACCCTTGCCTCCTAACGAATTTGTTGATGTTGATGGAAAGAGAAAAGCAGAGTTAGTCAGGGAATGAGCACTATGCTCGACAAGTAAACAAGGGTCGTGTCAAGCTTACCTTTCAACTTGGAGACTGGGTTTGGTTACATTTGAGAAAAGAAAGGTTTGCTACACAACGGAAGTCCAAATTGCATCCTAGGGGAGATGGACCTTTTCAAGTGTTGGAGCGCGTCAACGACAATGCTTACAAACTCGATTTGCCAAGTCAATACGGTAATGTAAGCGCTACTTTTAATATTTCTGATCTTTCATTATATGATGCAGGTGATTCAAGGACGAATCCTTTCGAGGAAGGGGGGAATGATAGAGATCGGGAGGCATCCAATACTCAGGAGCTAGTCAAAGCTAATGACCCTTTACAAGGTATTGGGGGTCCTATGACATGATCACAGACCAAGCGAATGAAGATGGCATTGCAAGGGTTGATTGTGGAACTTTAGGAGCAAGAGGTGATTTGAATTCGACACAACTCTAACACAAGTCCTAAGCTCATGAACATCATATATCAAAGTGGGGTCGAAGCGGAGGACATCGGCCTAGAATTGGCCGGCCTTTAAAAGGCAAGTACGCCGGCTATGATGGCTGCCGGCCTTTAAAAGGTAAGGTACGCTGGCTATGAAGGCTGCTAGCCTTGGAATTTACACTGCCAGCCTGCTGGCCGGCCTAACCCATCCGTTGTTTTTTTTTTTTTCAAAGCTAACCCTGGATGTCTTTAGGCCACCAGCTTTTAATTAATGATGAATATAAACTCCTTTGTATGACATTTGAAAGGGCATTATCGGATTTATCATATTGTGAATGAGATTTTTGAGAGAGTTCTCTCTTCCTTTAGTTCTTGCGAATAGAACTAATCTTGATTTCTTCATCCTAAACGATTGGGGAAATCGATCCATGATAGCTTAGGTTCCATTTGGCATGTTCGATTGGGGTTAGGTTAAGTTTAATTCATTCGATTCAATTTCGATTCTAGGGTTTGAATCCTTATTGATCGTTATGTCTTAGATCGATATCTAGGGTTCGCGTCAAAAATCCTTAAGAAGAAGATAGTGCCGCCAAGTCATCAATGCTCTCACTAAGGAATAGAACTCCTTATCATATACTAAGTAGTTTAGAGATGCACCACTTAGTTTCTCACTTAAATAGGCAATGGGTCTCCTTTCCTACATTAACATAGCACCAATTCCTACCCTAGAGGCATCACACTCCAATTCAAAAGTTTTGTCAAAATCTAGTGACGCTAACATTAGAGCAGTAATTAGCTTTACTTTCACTTCCTCAAAGCTCTTCTAGGCCTGATCTCCCTAAACAAAAGAAACATTGTTTTTAGTTAATTCAATTAATGGACTGATAATGCTACTAAAGTTCCAAACAAAACGGCTATAGAAGCAAGTTAACCTATGGAAACTTCTTACCTTAGCAGCCGATTGTGGTGTTAGCTAATCCATGCCAACCCTTACTTTTTTCTTCATCTACCTTTACACCAAAACCAGTTACAACAAAACTAAGAAATGTTACCTCAGATTTCCATACAACTGTTGTTCCCTCAATACTGAGAAAACTGCTTGTAAATGTTTAACATGACTTCAGGTTTCTATTGTAAATTAAAATATCATAAAAATAAACAACAACAAATTTGCCTAGAAATTCTTTCATGACATGATCCATCGGCCTCAGGTACTAGGCGCATTGTTAAACCCAAATGAAATGACCATCCACTCATATAAGCCATGGCGTGTTTTAAAAGCAGTCTTCCACACATCTCCTCCCCTCATATGAATTTAGTGATATCCGCTTTTAAGATCCACCTTAGAGAATACTTGTGCACTATGCAGTTCACCTAACATATAATCAAGTTTAGGAATGGGATACCTGTATTTGATGGTAATTTTGTTGATGGCTCTACTGTTAATATACATTTCATTCATGCAATTGAGGGTTCACGTGATTGTTGGTGTCACGCCATTTTATAGGTTTGGTTAAGTTGATTCTTCAATTGGTTAGGTGTTCTTGTAATTGGATTCAGGGCACATCATATACATATACATAAATAAATGATTTAGTATATTATATATATTATAATTTTTTATTTTACATATAAAATATTGTATATTATTTATTTATTAAAATCATATAATATATTTATAAAAGTATTAAATGATCAGGGTTATATATTTAAGTTTTATTATATAAAAATTTATATAATAATAAATGATATAAATAATATAATGAATAATGTTTTTCAATAATAAGATAAATGCTCTATCATTAATATATATAATTTATTATAAGTTAGATTTTTTATTATACATTATTAGTTATATATAAGAACATAAAAACTTTAATCACAAAAACATAGATTGGTGTTGCTACTATAGGTTACACATAACTCAAAAGTTAAGTGTGCTCATGAAAGAATACTATCAAGATGGGTGACTTCTTAAGAAGTTTCAATAAAAAGAGACTTAATTGTTCTAACAAGGGATAATCGGTAAAGTATTTAACGTGTAAGTAAAATTATCATGTTGTGAGGTGCTCTAGTCGAGTTATCATATTTTTAATTAAAATAATTGAATTGTAATTTAATGTAATTTCACTAATTTGCCATGGAATTTTTTGTCACTAATTCAATTTCATTGCAAATTTTATTAACTTTTTGCGATGGACTTGAGATAGATTTTTTTTATCACAAATTTGCTACAAATGTATATTCTTTTGCTAAATAGAATTAGCAATGATGATTTTTGCAACAAAATTTTGCGATGGAAATTCTGTCCATAAAGGTTTTTTTTGCAATAGAATTAGTATTTTTAGAAACAAAAATTTTTGTTTAAAAATCAATTTTCTTGTAGTGGTATACATGTATATACATACTTTGGAATTTGTTTTTAAATATGAAAGTCATGATAAGTTGCATAAAAGGGCATTTTGTTACTTTTATTGAATATTTAACCCTTTTTTTTTAAGATCATTCTATCAACTAAATAAAGGAATAATGATTTTATTTTATAAAAAAAAACAATCATTCAAACCCAATTCTAGCTCAATTCTATTATCATGGAATTAGAATTTTATTCCACCTTTATTCCTTATCGGTAACCAAATGTGTTGTAAATGACTATCCTAGCTAATTTTGTTGGAGAAAGGTTATGATGACATAACCTTGTTTCATAGTACTTAGCTATGATAATATGAGGAGGCACCTATAGTGATAAAATCACAAGCTTTGAGCTTTACTTCCTCATGGTAACAAGCTAAGTTCCTTACATGCTTCTTACAACATCATTATCAAAAACATATTTTTGCAAATGCTTGCCTGATAGGAATCATACTTCTATAGGACCTATAACCAGAGCAAGAGCCTAGGATTACAGAATTTAGTAATGAGGACACTTTTCGAACATTTAGATCCCAAAGACAGTCTGATACAAATGCTACTCCACATGCCACTAATGTTCAAGAAAGTGACTTGGAGAATCATCTTGGACATTTTAGCAAACCAATCACTAGGGCCCAAACTAAAAGACTAAAGGAACAACTTCAATTATTTGTGCAAAAATGGGTCGATAATGGGCTATGCAAGCCTGGAGATTTTAAAGAGCCCAAGTTCATCAATTTAGTTGGGCTAAAAGATTAGCTTTGGATTCAGCCCATCTCATTTCTAGCCATCCAAGTAATAGATTCATTGAACCTTAGAACAACTCCTTGCAATAAATTTGAGCAGTTTTTCCAACCAAGTGGGAGTTACAAGAGTTAATTAGTGACACTACCTTGATTGTCTAGGTTCGGTGTACTTTTGATGAAAAAACTCTATAAATAGGACTGTTTAGTTTTGTTTTAAGGATCATGTAAGTTGTATTGAGTTTCCAGATTGGAATATAAGAGAGTTTGTTTTCTTGTGTTTTTATGCATAAGGTGTTGAGTTGAATGCAATTTAGTTCATCTTTTGTATTTCAATTTTTAATCCCTATTTCTATTGTTCTTGAATACTTTGATCTTGGGTTCAAGGGGTAATTTTCAATTATAACTTGAGTTCCTTTCACGAACGTGTTCTTGGGTAATTGAACAAACCGTTCTGATTACTTTGGTGAGAATCAAATTCTGATTTGATTGGTAACGAGTTCTAAGAAACAATTTGGGTCTTGGGGTTTCACATCATTTGGTATCAAAGCAAGGTACACCAAGTAATTATCAATCCTTTTAATTTTCTGTTTCTTTCCATTAGCCTTATTGATCTTCTTGTTGCTTTGTTGATCTTGTTCTTGCTATTCACAAACCAAAAAACAAAAAAAAGAGAGAATTCAGTTTTGAATGTGATCCTTTATTTGATTTGTGATATTGATTCCTTGGGCTGTGTAGAATCAACTCACCTCTATTGGGTCTAATTTTGCAGAAAAAAAAAAAAAATCTATTCTTGAAGCGTTTGGGTGTTAATTTGTAAGGAATTACAAGTTTCCTTCTTAAATTCAATATTTGTCATTCTATTTCTTTACTAGTCATCATATACATCAAGTGTGTGTCTTTTCTTTATTGGTTATTTTTCTTTTCTTCTAGTTTTGTTTCACATATCCTTGTTGCTTATTTTTAGGATTTCTCTGATAAAATTGAATTACTTTAAGATCTTGATTGTTGTTTGATTTGGCCCTTACGTATAAAATCATAAAGATTGATTGAGTGGTAAAAGGCAAGAGAGTGTGAGCTTAAAAGAGAGTAAAAACCAATTTGAGTTAAACATAAGAGAAGTGCTAATTACTACAAGGGAAACACGTGAGGGAGTGTTTGTGAGGTTCTTGTTTGTTTGCTATTTTTTTTATATTTCAGATTGCAAAATGGAAGGAAGTGGAGTAAGTGCACTAAAAGACCAAGAATTTCTTCTCAAGGCTATGCAACAATAGTTTGAGAGGATTCAACTTATTCTTGGCAACATGAATGACACTTTGGAAATGCAATAAAACAAGATCAATGCCTTGCGTGAAGGGGCTGCCCAAAACAATCCAAGGACAAGGAGGCAACCTACACCTCAATACGTAGAAGAGTCTGAAGAGGAATTTGACGATCAAGCTACCTTAGTCAATGAAGGCAGAAATTATAGAAGAGGTAGGAGGAACCAAAATGATCTTGATAGGAATATTGGGAGTATCAAAATGAAAATTCCATCCTTTCTGGGGAAGAATGATCTGGATGCATATATGTAGTGGGAGCGAAAAGTGGAATTAATCTTCGAATGTCACAATTACTCGAAGGAAAAGAAAATAAAACTTGCAGCGGTGGAGTTTGGAGAATATGCACTTGTATGGTGGGATCAACTTCTTATAAGTAGGAGGAGAAATGGTGAAAGACCTATCCAAACTTGGGTTAAAATGAAAGCTATTATGAGACGCAGATTTGTTCCAAGCCATTATTATAGGGACTTGCACCAAAGATTGCAAAGCCTTGTTCAAGGAATAAAGAGTGTGGAGGAATACTACAAGGAAACGGAGATTACGATGATCCGAGCAAATATAGAGGAAGATAGAGAGGCCACCATGGCAAGGTTTCTCAATGGACTTAATAAGGACATAGCCGACAGAGTGGAGTTGCAACACTATGTAGAGATAGAAGATATGGTGCACATGGCTATGAAGATAGAAAGGCAATTGCAGCGCAAAGGGAAGGGGAAACAAGCCAACACATTTTCGGCTCAAAACAATACTTGGAGGTCGAATTGGAGAAATGATAACAAGGCTGCCCAAACAAAGAAGGATGATAAGGCATAACCATTTCAATCATTTGACAATAAAAATAAAGGTACTACTTCTGTCCAAAACTCTAGAAGCCGTAACATTAAGTGTTTTAGGTGTTTGGGGTATGGGTACATAGCATCTCAATGCCCAAATAAAAAGGTAATGGTGATGCGTGGAAATGGGGGAGAGACGGATGAGGAAAGTGATGATGAGGATGAGATGCCTCCTTTGGATAATTGCAGTGATGTTGAGTTGCCTACCGAGGGACAATTGTTGGTTACCAGGCGTGCTCTTAACATGCAAGTGAAAGAGGATAGTGAGGGGGTTAGATTGCAAAGGGAAAATCTTTTTCATACTAGGTGCTTAGTTGAAGGGAAAATGTGTAGTTTGGTAATTGATGGGGGTAGTTGTGTGAATGTGGCTAGTACTTTATTTGTGAATAAGTTGGGATTGGAAACTACTAAACATCCAAGACCTTATAAATTGCAATGGCTTAACAATAGTGCGGAAGTGAAGGTTACTAAACAAGTGAGGGTTCCATTTGCTATTGGAAGGTACCATGATGAGGTTACTTGTGATGTTGTTCCTATGCAAGCTAGTCACTTGTTGTTAGGTGGCCATGGCAGTGAGATAGGAGAGTGAACCATGATGGTTATCTTAATAGGTACATGGTGGAGAAAGAAGGCAAAAAGCATACTCTTCTTCCTTTGACTCCTAAACAGATCTTTGAAGATCAATTGCAACTTGAGAAGTCTCATGGAGAGTTTGTTCAAAAAGAGGTCGAGAGAAAAAGAAAAGAAAGTGGAAAAGAAAAAGAGAAAAGTGAGAAAAAAGAAGATGACAAGAAGAGTGAAAAAGAGAGAGTGGGTGAGGAGCATTCAGCCATAGAAAGAAAAGAGGAAAACAAAATGAGTTTCTATGCAAAAATGAGGGACGTGAGGAAGGTTTTAATCACTCATAGGCCAATGATTGTACTTTTGTACAAGGAGGCTTATTTTTCTACTAACGACATTGACCCTTCTTTGCCAAGTGTTGTTGTTGATGTTTTGCAGGAATACAATGATGTTTTTCCTAATGATTTACCTCAAGGTTTACCACCTTTAAGAGGAATAGAACATCAAATTGATCTCCTTCCCAGGGCTACCATTCCAAATATGCCGGCATATAGAAGCAATCTTGAGGAAACAAAAGAATTACAAAAGCAAGTGGATGAGCTCTTGATGAAGGGACATATAAGAGAAAGTCTAAGCCCATGTGCAGTACCTATATTGTTGGTACCAAAGAAGGATGGATGTTGGCGTATGTGTGTGGATTGTAGAGCCGTCACATACATTGACTTGATGACATGTTAGATCAGTTGCATGGTGCATGTGTCTTTTCAAAAATTGATTTGAAAAGTGGTTATGACCAAATTAGAATGAAACCAGGTGATGAGTGGAAAACCGCTTTTGAAACAAAACATGGATTGTATGAATGGTTGGTAATGCCTTTTGGCCTAATCAATGCACCCAGTACATTTATGCGCCTAATGAACCATGTTTTGCGTGAGCTCAATGGAAAGTTTGTGGTTGTCTGTTTTGATAACATTCTAGTGTATAGCAAATCCGTTGATGAGCATGTTATGCATTTAAAATGTGTGTTTGATGCTTTGCGTAAGTAAAGTTGTATGCTAACACGAAGAAATGTTCATTTTGCATTGATCGCATCATTTTCTTGGGTTATGTGGTGAGTACAAATGGAATTGAAGTAGATAGTGAAAAGGTAAAGGCTATCCAAGAATGGCTGAAACCTAAGACCGTGAGTGATGTGAGAAGTTTCCATGGCTTGGCAAGTTTCTATAGGAGATTTGTCAAAGATTTTAGCACAATCGCTGCTCCATTAACTGAAATCATGAAAAAAGATAAGGGGTTTATTTGGGGTAAGGAACAAGAACATGCATTTTCTTTGCTAAAGGAAAAGTTGAGTAGTACACCATTGTTGAGGCTAACTTTGATTTAACTTTTGAAATTGAATGTGATGCCTCCGGGATTGGTATAGGTGCTGTTTTATTGTAGGAAAAGAGGCATGTTGCTTATTTTAGTGAAAAGCTAAATGGAGCACAACTTAACTACTTAACTTATGATAAGGAGTTGTATGCTTTGGTGAGGGCATTGGAGACATGGCAGCACTATTTGTTACCAAAGGAGTTCGTGGTTCATACAAATCATGAGTCATTAAAACACTTGAAAGGACAAGGTAAGCTGAATAAGCGTCATGCCAAATGGATGGAATTCATAGAATCCTTTCCATATGTGATCCAATATAAGCAAGGTAAAGAGAATATTGTGGCAGATGCATTATCTAGAAGGTATGCTCTAATCTCTACTCTTTCAAAGAAGCTGTTAGGATTTAAGCATTTGAAGGAGTTGTATGCACTTGATAGTGATTCCTCTAATGTTTATAATGCTTGTGAGCATGCTACATTTCGTGATTTCTATAAGCATGAGGGATTTCTTTTTAAAGGAGGGAAATTGTGTATGCCTAATAGTTCAATTAGGGAATTGCTTGTTCGTGAAGCTCATAGTGGAGGTCTTATGAGACATTTTGGCATTGATAAAACTTTGTGCATCTTGCATGAACACTTCTTTTGGCCTAATATGCGTAAGAGTGTTGAGAAAATCTGTTCTAGTAGCATTTCATGTAGACAAGCTAAATCTAGAACTCAACCCCATGGATTATACATGCCATTGCCAGTACCTTCACATCCTTGGGTTGACATTTCTATGGATTTTGTTTTGGGTCTACCCAGGACTAGAAAAGGCCGAGATTCAATTTTTGTAGTTGTGGATTGTTTTTCCAAAATGGCTCATTTCATACCATGTCATAAAACTGATAATGCTGTGCATATTGCTGATTTGTTCTTTTGTGATATTGTGCGTTTACATGGCATTCCTAAGACCATTGTGTCTGATTGGGATGTTAAATTTTTGAGCCACTTCTGGCGAGTGCATTGGTCTAAACTTGGTACTAAACTGTTGTTTTCTACTACTTCACACCCTCAAACTGATGGGAAAACTGAAGTAGTAAATAGGACTCTTGGAACCTTATTACATGCTTTGATTAGAAGGAATATTAAAACTTGGGAAGATAATCTACCTTTTGTTGAATTTGCATATAATAGGAGTGTGCATTCTACCACTGGGTTTTCTCCTTTTGAAATTGTGTATGATTTTAATCCGCTAACTCCTTTGGATCTTTTCCTTGTTCCTTTAAGTGAAATTTTTAATACAGATGGACATAAAAAGGCAGAAATGGTTAAATCCATTCATGAAAAAGCAAGACAAAAGATAGAGAGGCGAAATGAGCAAATTGCATCTCAAGTTAACAAAGGAAGGCGCATGGTGTCATTTGAACTAGGAGATTGGGTTTGGGTTCATATGCGTAAGGAAAGATTTCCTTCCAAAAGGAAATCAAAATTGGATGCTCGTGGAGACAGGCCTTTTCAAGTTATTGCGAAGATCAATGACAATGCATACCGCATTGATCTACCAGGAGAGTATGGTGTTTTAGCTACTTTTAATGTTTCTGATTTATCTCTCTTTGATATTGATGCAGGATCTGATTTGAGGACAAATCCTTTCGAAGGGAGGGGAAATGATACAAATGCTACTCCACATGCCACTAATGTTCAAGAGAGTGACTTGGAGAATCATCTTAGAGATTTTAGCAGACCAATCACCAGGGCCCAAACTAAAAGACTGAAGGAACAACTTCAATTATTTGTGCAAAAATGGGTTGATAATGGGCTATGCAAGCTTGGAGATTTTAAAGAGCCCAAGTTCATCAATTTAGTTGGGCTAAAAGATTAGCTTTGGATTCAGCCCATCTCATTTCTATCCATCCAAGTAATGTCTAGATTCGTTGAACCTTGGAACAACTCCTTGCAATAAATTTAAGCAGTTTTTCCAACCAGGTGAGAGTTACAAGAGTTAATTAGTGACACCACCTTAATTGTCTAGGTTCGATGTACTTTTGATGAAAAAACTCTATAAATAGGGCTATTTAGTTTTGTTTTAAGGATCATGTAAGTTGTATTAAGTTTCCAGATTGGAATATAAGAGAGTTTGTTTTCTTGTGTTTTTATGCATAAGGTGTTGAGTTGAATGCAATTGAGTTCATCTTTTGTATTTCAATTTTTAATCCCTATTTCTATTGTTCTTGAATACTTTGATCTTGGGTTCAAGGGGTAATTTTCAATTATAACTTGAGTTCCTTTCACGAACGTGTTCTTGGGTAATTAAACAAACCTTTCTGATTACTTTGGTGAGAATCAAATTCTGATTTGATTGATAACGAGTTCTAAGAAACAATTTGGGTCTTGGGGTTCCGTTTGTGAAAAGAACTCAAGTTATAATTGAAAATTACCCCTTGAACCCAAGATCAAAGTATTCAAGAACAATAGAAATAGGAATTAAAATTTGAAATACAAAAAGATGAACTCAATTGCATTCAACTCAACACCTTATGCATAAAACACAAGAAAGCAAACTCTCTTATATTCCAATATGGAAATTCAATACAACTTAGATGATTCTAAAACAAAACTAAACAACCTTATTTATAGAGTTTTTTTCATCAAAAGTACATCGAACCTAGACAATCAAGGTGGTGTCATTAATTAACTCTTGTGACTCCTCAATTTTTGCCACCTGGTTGGAAAACAGCTCAAATTTATTGTAAGGAGTTGTTCCAAGGTTCAATGAATCTAGACATTACTTGGATGGCTAGAAATGAGATGGGTTGAATCCAAAGCAAATCTTTTAGCCCAACTAAATTAAACTTGGGCTCTTTAAAATCTCCAAGCTTGCATAACTTATTACCAACCAATTTTTGCATAAATAATTGAAGTTGTTCCTTTAGTCTTTTAGTTTGGGCCGTGGTGATTGGTCTACTAAAATCTCTAAGATGATTCTCCAAGTCACTTTCTTGAACATTAGTGGCATGTGGAGTAGCATTTGTATCAAAAAGTAACTTTCCTTCTGCCTTTGTTGGCTTTGGTAGCATTCTTCTCATTCTGCTTCATAATGTGATGTCTTGCTTCTTCATGAATCTTTTTCACCATCTTAGGCTTCTTTCTACCATCAAGACTAGTAATCTCATTCACAGGCAAAGGAATCAAATCCAATGGAGTCGAAGGATTGAAACCATATACAATCTGAAAAGGTGAGAAACCAGTAGAACAAAGCACAACTCGATTGTACGCAAACTCAATGAATGGAATGCATTCTTCCCAGGATTTCAAATTCTTCTTTATCACAACACGCAAAAGAGTAGTCAATGTCCTATTCATGACTTCAGTTTGTCCATCGGTTTGTAGGTGACATGTTGTAGAAAATAACAACTTTATTCCCATCTCCCCTCCCCTCCACAAAACATGGCAAAATTGACTAATGAATTTGACATCTCTATCACTTACTATGCCTCCACATCTCTTTTCATATGAGGCCAAAAGCAATGTTCTTTTAGCACATCCAAAATGACCCATAAGACCTCTACCATGCGACTCAAGCATAACAAGCATGATACACAGCATGAAAATCAAAATCTTGTATGTACAATTCCTTTATGTGTTCAAATTTAAGCAATTTAGCTCTAAGAATAGCGATAAGAGCATACCTACAAGATAGGGAATCTACTACCGCATTTTCCTTACCTTGCTTGTATTGGATCACATATGAAAACATCTCTATAAACTCGACCTATCTTCCATGTCCTTTGTTCAACTTGCCTCAGGCCTTCAAATGCTTAAAAGATTCACGATCTGTGTAAATAACGAATTCTTTCAACCATAAGTAGTGCTGCCACGTCTCCATTGCACACACCAATGTATAGAGTTCCTTATCATTCGTCGAGTACTTCAAAGCTACTCCGTTTAGCTTCTCACTAAAGTAAGAAATAGGACGCTTCTCCTGCATCAAAACAGCTCTTATACCAATCCCGGAGGCATCACATTCAATCTCGATAGTTTTGGAAAAAATCAGGCAGAACTAACAATAGAGCATAACATAACTTTTCTTTTATTACATTAAAGGCATTATCTTGTTCTACTCCCCATTTAAACCCAACATCCTTTTTTATTACTTCTGTAAATAGGGCAACCAATGTACTAAAATTACACACAAAAAGTCCATAAAAACTAGCTAACCCAAGAAAACTTCATACCTTAATCAATGATTTAGGAGATGGCCAATCCTTGATGGCTTGCACCTTTTCTTCTTCCACATGTATTCCACCTATTGTAACAACAAAACCCAAGAACAGCACTCGGTCTATACAAAAACTATACTTTTTTAAGTTGGCATATAATTTTTCCTGTCTCGGCACATCAACAATAACTTTAAGATGTTCCATATGCTCATCAAAGCTCGTACAATACACCAAAATATCATCGAAGTATACAACAATAAATTTTTCAATAAATGCACGTAAAACATGGTTCATTAATCTCATGAATGTACTAAGTGCATTGGTTAACCCGAATGGCATCACTAACCACTCATTCAACCCATGTTTTGTTTTGAAAGCTGTTTTCCATTCATCACCAACTTTCATTCTAATTTGATGATAGCCACTCTTTAGATCTATTTTTGAAAATATCATAGATCCATGCAATTCATCAAGCATATCATCCATACGAGGTATCAGGTGTCGGTACTTCACTGTGATTTTGTTAATGACTCAGTAATCAACACACATGCGCCATGTCCCATCTTTCTTGGGCACGAACAATACTAAAACTGCGCACGGACTCATGCTTTCTTGAATATGTCCTTTAGTTATTAACTCTTCCACTTGCCGTAGTAGTTCCCTTTTCTCCACAGGATTCGCCCTATAAGTTGGTCGATTTAGAATCACTGCTCCAAGAACAAAGATAATCTGATGCTCAATCCTTTGCTTTGGTGGTAGACCATTAGGTACTTCATTAGGAAAGACATCCTCATAATCCTGCAAAAGAGAAAACACACAACTAGGCAAAGAAGTGTTAAGGTCAAAATTAGCAAACATGGCCTCCTTATATACAAATAGAATCATTGGTCTTCTAACCTTAAGTGCACTCTTGATCTCTCGTTCTTTTGCAAAGAAACTCATTCTTTACTCTCTTCCCTCAACTATAGTCGAGCACTCCTACTTTTCTCTCCCAAAGATTTTACTTTCTCTCTTCTCACCACTCATATTTCTTTCAATTTCATTTTCCCTCTTCTTTTGTTTCTTGGCTTCTACCTCACTTTCCTCATAAACGGCTTTTTTTAAGCCGTAGTTGATCCTCACATACATGGCTTGGCATCAATGTAACTTTCCTTCCATCCTTCACAAATGAGTACTGATTCTTGTACCCATCATGAATGGCTCTCCTGTCAAATTGCTAAAGCCTTTCGAGTAAAAAATGACCAACATGCATAGGTACAACATCACAAAGGACCTTATCCATATATTTCTCGATTGAAAATGTCACGTGGACCTGCTTATTCACCTTCACTTCTCCACATTCATTCAGCCATTGCAACTTGTACAGCTTGGGATGCTTCACAGTGGACAAACCCTATTTATCAACAAGTATGTTACTTGCAACATTAATACAACTACCTCCGTCTATGATCAAACTACACACCCTGTCTTGTACATGGCACCGAGTGTGAAAAATATTGTCTCACTGAACATTGTCATTCTCTTCGTGTTTCACTTGCACATTCAGGGAATGTATAATGACCAATGACTTGCCTTCTACAGCATATTCATAGTCGCTAGAATCTTATAATTGTGATACAGTATCACTAGCACAATCAGAGCCATCATCATTGATTTCAATCTCCCCACCCTTGCGCATGATCATCACTCTTTAGTTTGGACATTGAGATGCTATATGCCCATTCTCCAAACACTTAAAACATTTAATATCCTGATTTCTTAAAGTTTGAGATGATGAGTTACCTCTCTCCTTAGCGGCCTGTAGGTGCTTCTTCAAGTTCCCGCCATCATAGGCCTTGAACCCAGATTTCTCTTCCCTTCGCCCCCCCACCCCCCCCCCCCCCCCCCCCCCCCCCCCCCCCCCCTATCCACCTTCCATGAGAGTGGGAATTCTAGTAGTTGTGGTTCCCAGCTTGAGTGACTTTTTCTCCTTTGAGTTGTCGCTCGACTTTCTTGGCCATATGCACCATATCCTCCAACTCCACACAGTGCTGTAATTCCATGATGTTGGCAATGTCACGATTCAGTCCACACAGGAATCTAGCTATAGTAGCCTCATAGTCCTCCTCCATATTAGCTTAGATTAAGGCTATTTCCATCTCCTTATAATAGTCTTCAACACTCTTTGACCCTTGTTTGAGGCTTTGCAGCTTAAGGTGTTGATCTCAATAATAATGTGATGGGACAAATCGTCTTCTCATGGCAGCCTTCATCTCCTCCCAATTGTTAATTGGTCGTTCACCATTCCTCTATCGGGATAAGATCAATTGATCCTACCAAATGATAGCATAATCTGTAAACTCTACTACTACAAGCTTCACTTTCTTCTCCTCAAAGTAATTGTGGCAATAGAAAACCAGCTCAACCTTTCTCTCCTACTCAAGGTAGATGTCGAGTTCATTCCTCCCTTGAAAAGGAAGAATAGTCATTTTAATACTCCTGATATTTCTATCAACTCCATCTCTAACTCTGTTATTGACACGGTCATTCCTACATCGATTGTGCCTTTCCTCCTCTTCTTCTCCAACAGATCATCTCGAGGTGCGACTGGTCAACATACTTGTCTTTGTACGAGAGGGATTCCCATAGGCGGTCTTGTTTGCAATTCGTTTATCCACTCATCTTGTCTATCCATTCGGTCACGGATCTCTCCGAAAACCACATGTACGCGCTCGAAATGTTGCTGCATAGCCCTCAAAAGAAAGGACCGATTAGGTTCATCCCCTTGATTCTCGTGTTCTGACATGATGATTATCTTGAAAGAAATTCAGTTAAGAAGTCCTCACACACTCCCTTACGTATTTGCACTCAAGTCTATGTACACTCGTGTTGCCAATAGATTAATGGCTTTTACCCTCTATTACACTCACCCACTCTCGCCTTTTACCACTCGTGTTTTCCCCCGCCAATTTCTTTAAGAACACAGCAATTGAAAGACTAGAGTAGTCACTTGTAAAACTCAAACTTCAGTTCATATAATTAGCTTAAAAAGGGGTCAAGAAGATAGTGATTAAGAAAACACAAAGAAGATAGGAAGAAACAACACCATTGAAGTAATGTTGAATAGAAGAATAGACTCATCATGGAGTTTAGGATGTAAGGAATCAACTCGGGCATTGATGATGATAGAAGACAACATGAATTTTATTTTATTTTATTTTTTTAACTTTTGTTTGCTATTTTTTTTTTGAAATGACACTAAATAGAAACAGTAGAATAAGATTATTGAAGAAATAAATGAAATTTCAACAAGGAATATGAAGGATAAAGGATAATAACCTGATTGAGGACCAACTTGGCTTTGATACCAAAAATAATGTGAAATCCCACTAATAGAGTTGTGAGACCTAGCAACAAACAATCGATTTCCTGGACCACAAAAAAAAAAAAATTACTGACTTGTTGTCTATGGAGACATGAACTGGTAATATATATATATATATAAAGAAATTATTGGCCCGTTGCCTATAAGAGACAAAAACTAATAATATAAACCAAGCACGAACCCAAAAGATCAAAACCCTGGCTGCTTGTTAAATAAAGAACAGATATGAGAAAATATCTCTTCAATTGAAAAATTCGTCCAACTTCCATAACACAAGTTTTGATACCCTATTTATAGAGTTCCAAGGCTAATTAATGAAAAAAACCATCCACTTTCCCATCAACAACCTACTACCAAAGCATAAATGTGTTTCTCTTAACTACACTAATTACTATTTTGTTGATGTAAGCAATGACCTCAATTATCTTCTAGAATCCCCGCTTACTATCTTAGCTGATTTATGCTCCATTTTCTTGGGCTTGGATGACATTAATGGATTTGGGTTCAACCCAGCTTTATGTCTCCAAGGTCATTCCAGACTTGACCTCATTTTCAAAAATAATCTTCACAAAGCCTTGCATAGCTTGCTTGATCTGTTTTGCTCACGCTCTTATGATTAGCCCTTTGGGTATTTGTAGTTCCTCAATTCCACTTCGAATGCATTTGTCCTCTTTAACACCTGAACCTTGAGATGGTCCTCCATCAAACACCTTTGATGAGGCCATCCAGCTAGCTTTGAATGTGGAGAGATAGAGACGATCTAACCCATTTCGAGCAGCAAGCAACAGGTGTAGGACTTCCACAAAACTACAGTTTTGAGGGTAAATAGGTTGATAGAGGGGGAAATAGTAGAAATGTGATGCGGAACCCCAAGACCCAAATTGTTTCTTAAAACTCGTTACCAATCAAATCAGAATTTGATTCTCACCAAAGTAATCAAAATGGTTTGTTCAATTACCCAAGAACACGTTTGTGAAAAGAACTCAAGTAATAATTGAAAATTACCCCTTGAACCCAAGATCAAAGTATTCAAGAACAATAGAAATAGGAATTAAAAATTGAAATACAAAAGATGAACTGTTACCAATCAAATCAGAATTTGATTCTCACCAAAGTAATCAGAAAGGTTTGTTTAATTACCTAAGAACACGTTTGTTAAAAGAACTCAAGTAATAATTTAAAATTACCCCTTGAACCCAAGATCAAAGTATTCAAGAACAATAGAAATAGGAATTAAAAATTGAAATACAAAAGATGAAATCAATTGCATTCAACTCAACACCTTATGCATAAAAACACAAGAAAGCAAACTCTCTTATATTCCAATCTGGAAATTCAATACAACTTAGATTATTCTAAAACAAAACTAAACAGCCCTATTTACAGAGTTTTTTTATCAAAAGTACATCGAACCTAGACAATTAAGGTGGTGTCACTAATTAACTCTTGTGAAGGTTCAATGAATCTAAACATTACTTGGATGGCCAGAAATGAGATGGGATGAATCCAAAGCTAATCTTTTAGCCCAACTAAATTAATGAACTTGGGCTCTTTAAAATCTCCAAGCTTGTATAGCCCATTATCAACCCATTTTTGCACAAATAATTGAAGTTGTTCCTTTAGTCTTTTAATTTGGGCCCAGGTGATTGGTCTGCTAAAATCTCCAAGATGATTCTCCAAGTCACTTTCTTGAACATTAGTGGCATGTGGAGTAGCATTTGTATCAAAATGTGGACAAGTGCCCAGTAGTGTCGAACAATAGAGAGGAGAAAGAGATAGTGGGGAAAGGAAAAACCATTGCGGGGAATGATAACAAACAGTCTATAGCTTGGACATCAGGAGGATGAAGTCATTAGGTGAAATGCTTTAAATGTCTAGGTTTTGGACATATGACTACTGACGCGAACCCTAGATATTGATCTAAGACCCAACGATTGATACAAATGCTACTCCACATGCCACTAATGTTCAAGAAAGTGACTTGGAGAATCATCTTGGAGATTTTAGCAGACCAATCTTTGCAGTTTCCTATGTAAATCCCTAAAATAATGAGTAGGAATGTACCTCTTTTGCATGATTGTTTTCATCTCATCCCATATGCTGACAAGTCTCTCCCCATATCGTCTTCTATTTCGAACCAGTTGATCCCACCATACACTCGCATAGTTAGTGAATTCGACTATATATTATTTAATCACCCCGAACCAATTAATTAAAGAAGTGGACTCAATTAAAATTTGATATGCATTTACACAAGTCACTGCATGAGATTGAAGGCCATCACTACTACAGGGCTTGCCGAAAGTAATCAGAGGATTACTATTCCGCCAAGTGAGAACTGAGTGATTAGGGGATTATCGGGCCTTGACGGTTTTGATTCCAATTGATCCTTGAGGCTGTTACTCCGACTGTGTAAAGATACGGGGCTTGAAGGCCATCACTAATCCTTGAGATTGAAGGCCATCATTGATTCCTACGGTTTTGATTCCAATTGATCTTTGAGATTGAAGGCCATCACTACTACAGGGCTTGTCGAAAGTAATCAGAGGATTACTATTCCGCCAAGTGAGAACTAAGTGATCAGAGGATTGTCGAGCCTTGACGGTTTTGATTCCAACTGATCCTTAAGGGTGTTACTCCGACTGTGTAAAGACACGGGAGCATTCACTATTGAAGTAAAAATATTATAATTGTCAAAGTGATAAGATAAATAAACCGGGTAATGAGACCTGAGCACTGATGGTGGCTTTGGAATCCCTAACCTAATGTCAAGAGATGATGAGAGCCATGATGGGAGCCAAGCCAGAAGATGGAATGTGGATCCTCTTGAAGTGCCACCTGGACCGATCACAAGAACTCGAGCGAAACGATTTAAGGAAGCACTTAACGGGTTGATAAATGATGTCCACAAAGCCAGAAATGATTAGAGCAATCATGAAGCCGGAAAGGATTGGAGCAATCATGAAGCCGGAAAGGATTGGAACAACCATGAGAATGCCCTTGCTCTTGTACAAGTCATAACGGATACGGGTTAAAGGGGGCGTGTCTTTATAAGGCACGGCTGTGTAGTGAGTCCAGAGGTTCCACAAAAACATACACGGTCGTATACACGGTTCAAAGGCACGGCCGTGTATGGTGTCAAGAATATCTATAGAAACATACACGTCTAGAAAGGCATGGCCGTGTATATGCTCTACGCCAGCTCCAACGCTGCCGACCTTTACTCCAATGCCGCCAGCCTTCACTCCTACGCCGTCGGCCTTTAAGTCCCTATTTTGTTATTTTTTCGCAACTTAATGATGTTATGTCGTTTTGGGCTTTATTATTACGAGTTGTAAAACCTACTATAAAGCTTCTAGGGTTGAGAATATACAACATAGAATATACAGTATACAAGTTTGAATAACACTTTTGAGAGAATTCCTCTCTTGGTTCTTTAAAGAACTTTCCTTGAACTTATCGGATTTTCTTCTGTGGCGTTCATCCCGATTGTGGCGTCCACATAATATACCAAGGTTCTTGCCTCACTTATAGGCAACGGGTCGCGGTTTCCACTCGATTGTTTGGCATCTTAGGTAGCAATTCCAAACATATTGGTATTGGGTTTTATCACACGTGGGCGTGGTTCGTATCAGTTTGGTATCAGAGCCTAGGTTTGTTAAAACATCAGTTCGGTTTGAGGAAGGTAACATCAAAACCCTAAATCCAATCGTTCATATCAATTGTTAATATCAAGCTCATAATGTTGATTGTCTATTGAAAGTGTAGTGCCTCCTATTCATTGTTGTTACAAACAAAAAGAACAAAAAAAAAATTCACGACAAAAAAAAAGAGGGAACGTGATCAAGAGCAAAAACAAAGGCAACAAAAAGGAAAGAAAAAAGAGGAAAATTTCAAGCCCCTAGAGTTGTTTTGAATTCTACGGAAGGGATTGGTGTAGTTTGGGTAAGTTCCAAGAGAATTGAGAAGAGGAATTGGTGAATTGATATCATCATTGCTTGTGAGAATACACGAGTGACTGTGTGATATCATCCTTTGAGCGAAACACGTAAGGGAGTGTATCATGAGGCTTAATTATATATATTTGTGTTAGTACTAATTTTTTTTCTACAGGAACTATGTCGAGGCAACATTCTCCTAAAGGTGAGAGGGGAAGGTTTGATGCTAGGTTAGTGATTGAGGCGTTGAGGGGTGAGATGAAGAGGATGTTTCAGGAGGGCATGGAACAAATTCATGAGACGGTGGAACAAAAACTAGAGCAATCTAAAAACGTCTTCCAAGGGCGTAAGAGGGAGAGTTGTTCTAGGAGAGTGCAACGGGGTGGAGATGAAATGTCTGATGATGAATTTGATGAACCTTCTGTCGGGAGTTATAAAGGTTATAGTTGTAGGAATAGAGGAACTAGGGATTGGGAAGATAAAGGAGATAGGAATAGAGAGGATAATCAATTGAGTAGTATAAAGATGAAGATTCCTCCTTTCCAAGGGAAGAATGATCCCGAGGCGTACTTAGAGTAGGAGAAGAAGGTAGAGATGGTGTTTGATTGTCACAATTATAGTGGGAGAAAGAAAGTGAAGCATGCTGCCATTGAATTTTCGGATTATGCCATAGTGTGGTGGGATCAACAGATGTTGAATAGAAGAAGGAATGATGAACCACCTATTGAGTCTTGGGAAGAGATGAAGAGGGTGATGAAGAAGCGGTTTGTGCCTGCGTATTACTATTGTGAATTACACAACAAATTGCAAACTCTTAAGCAGGGAAGCCGAAGAGTGGATGGGTATTTAAAGGAGATGGAGGTTACTATGATTAGGGCGAATGTAGAGGAGGATAGAGAGGCTACCATGGCTAGGTTTCTTGCTGGATTGAATAGAGAAATTCAAAATGTCGTAGAATTGCAGCATTATGTAGAATTGGAAGATATGGTTCATATGGCTATAAAGGTTGAGAACTAACACAGGAGGAAAGGTAGTAGTACTGCATGGTTTCAACAGGGTGCTGGTTCATCCACCTGGAAGACTAACCAATGGAAGAAGGAAGAAAAGCCTTTACCCACCAAACCAAAAGGAGAGCAGAGGCAAGCGGGTTCTACTCCTGGTAACCAAGGTAAACCTGATTCTTCTACTCCTAGAAATCGTGACATTCGATGTTTTAAATGCCAAGGCAGAGGCCATATTGCTAGTCAATGTCCGAATAGGCGTGTTATGATTCGGCGTGATGATGGTGAGTATGAGACTGAAGGGGATAGTGAAGAGGATGATATGCCTCCATTAGATGATGCTAGTGATGACGAGGAGCCTGCAGTAGGGAAGTTAGTGGCAGTAGTGAAGTGAGCTTTTAATGTGCAGGTGAAGGAAGAAGAGGAGGTGCAACGAGAGAATATCTTTCATACTAGATGTTATCTAGGTGATCATATTTGCAGTTTGATCATTGATGGAGGGAGTTGCACTAATGTGGTGAGTACTTTTATTGTCGAGAGGCTGGGACTCAAGACTACTAAACACCCTAGTCCATATAAATTGCAGTGGTTGAATGATAGTGGCAAGACTAAGGTGAGTAAACAAGACTTAATTTCTTTTCGCATCAATAGATATGAGGATGAGGTGTTATGCGATGTAGTGCCGATGCAGGTGTGTCATGTGTTGTTGGGGAGGCCATGGCAGTTTGATAGGAAGGTTGTTCATGATGGCTTTTCTAACAAGTATACGCTTGTTCACCAGGGGAAAAGCTTTAATCTTAAACTCTTAACACCTAAACAGGTGTATGAGGATCAGTTGCAGCTACAACAGTCTTTTGCAAAATATAAGGTGAGTGAAAAACAGAGGGAGAGTGAGAGAGCAAAAGACAGCGAGAAAGAAAAGGAACACAAAAGTCGATATCAAAAGGAAAAAGAGAGGAAGGCTGGAAAGAGCGTGAGAGACCAAGTTGAAGGGGGATCAACTTTGGTGGTAAGTGAAAAGGAGAGTGCAGCCTTGCAAAAGGAGAGTTGTGTGGCAAGAGCGAGTGTAGTGAGGAGAGCGTTAGTGATGAAGCAACCTATGTTGTTGCTGGTTTTTAAGGAAACTTGTTTGAATACTAACGAACCATTTAACTCTTTGCCTAGTGTGGTTGTGTTTATTGTGCAGGACTTTGAAGATGTCTTCCCTGAGGAGATTTCAAAGGGTTTACCACCTATTCGTGTTGAGCACCGGATTGACCTTATACTCGGAGCATCTATTCCAAACAAACCAGCTTATAGGAGCAATCCAGAGGAGACAAAGGAACTCCAAAGGCAGGTCAATGAATTAATGGAGAAGGGGTACGTGAGAGAAAGCATAAGTCCATGTGCAGTGCCTGTGATTTTGGTGCCTAAGAAGGATGGGTCATGGAGAATGTGTTTTGACTGCCGCGCCATCAACAACATCACGTTAAAGTATCGTCATCCCATTCCTCGCTTGGATGACATGTTAGACGAGTTACATGGGTCTAGTGTCTTTTCCAAAATTGATCTGAAAAGCGGATATCACCAAATTAGAATGAAAGAAGGTGATGAATGGAAAACCGCATTTAAGACAAAATATGGATTGTATGAGTGGTTAGTAATGCCTTTCGGTTTAACTAACGCACTTAGTACTTTTATGAGACTTATGAACCATGTTTTGAGGGCTTTTATTGGCAAATTTGTGGTTGTCTATTTTGATGATATCCTCATTTACAGCAAGAGTTTGGAAGACCATATATCTCACTTAAGGGATGTTTTAGAAGTGCTTCGAAAGGAGCAATTATATGCTAACCTCAAAAAGTGCACTTTTTGCATAGACAAACTTGTGTTTCTTGGTTTTGTTATTAGTGCACAGGGAATACAGGTTGATGAAGAAAAGATTCATGCGATCCAAGAATGGCCTAGTCCAACCAATGTAAGTAATGTGCGGAGTTTCCATGGACTAGCGAGCTTTTACAGGAGGTTTGTGAAGGATTTCAGCACCATTGCAGCACCACTTACTGAAGTAATCAAGAAGAACATGGGGTTCAGATGGGGAGAGCAACAAGAGAAGGCCTTTCAGACGCTTAAAAATAAGCTGACTCAGGCGCCATTACTTGCTTTACCTAATTTCTCTAAAACGTTTGAAATTGAGTGTGATGCTTCAGAATTAGGTATTGGAGCAGTGCTCATGCAAGAGAGGAGACCAATTGCATTCTTTAGCGAGAAGCTAAGTGGGGCAACCTTGAACTACCCTACTTATGACAAGGAATTATATGCCTTGGTTCGAGCACTCGAGACTTGGCAACACTATCTTTGGCCAAAAGAGTTTGTGATCCACACTGATCATGAATCCTTGAAGTACTTGAAGGGACAACATAAGCTAAACAAAAGGCATGCTCGTTGGGTGGAGTTCATCGAAACATTTCCCTATATCATCCACTACAAGCAAGGTAAAGAGAATGTCATTGTTGATGCACTTTTTAGGAGGTATGCTCTTATCTCTACTCTTAGTTCTAGACTACTTGGTTTTGAGCACATTAAGGAATTGTATGCTGCTGATCGAGATTTTTGTGAAGAGTATGTGCATTGTGAGAAGAGTGGTCATGGTAAATTTTATAAACATGAAGGATTTTTGTTTAGGGAGAGTAAACTATGCATTCCAAATTGTTCTTTAAGAGAATTATTAGTGAGGGAGTCTTATGGAGGAGGTTTAATGGTGCATTTTGGAGTAGCTAAAACCTTAAGGGTATTGCAGGAACACTTCTATTGGCCTCACATGAAACGAGATGTTGAGAGGATTTGTGAGCGATGTGTCACGTGTAAGCAAGCAAAATCTAGAGTCCAACCTCATGGGCTTTATACCCCACTTCCCATTCCTCATGAGCCTTGGGTAGATATTTCTATGGATTTTGTGTTAGGATTACCCAGGTCTAGACATGGACGAGATTCTATTTTTGTAATTGTGGATAGATTTTCTAAGATGGCCATTCCTTGCCACAAAACAGATGATGCTTGCAATATTGCTAATTTGTTCTTTAGGGAAGTTGTGAGATTGCATGGTATGCCTAGAACAATCGTATCGGATAGAGATGCTAAGTTCTTGAGCTACTTCTGGAAGACCCTGTGGGCTAAGTTAGGAACTAAGCTATTGTTTTCTATTACTTGTCATCCACAGACTGATGGTTAAACTGAGGTAGTAAATTGAACTTTATCTACTTTGTTAAGGGCAGTCATTAAAAAGAACATTAAAAGTTGGGAGGATTGTTTGCCGCATGTTGAATTTGCCTATAATTGTACAATGCATTCTGCTACTAAGTTTACTCCTTTTGAAATTGTGTATGGTTTTAATCCACTAACTGCTTTGGATTTATCACCTCTGCCTATTTCTGAGTATGTTAATCTAGATGGCAAGAAGAAAGCAGAATTTGTTAAACAGATCCATGAGAAGGCAAGGCTAAACATACAGCGAAGAACAGAGCAGTATGTGAAACAAGCCAACAAGGGTCGTCGACAAGCTGTCTTTGAACCTGGAGACCGGGTTTGGGTTTACATGTGCAAAGAGCGGTTTCCTGTGCACCGTCGATCTAAATTACTTCCTAGAGGCGATGGACCATTTCAAATTCTTGGGCGCATCAATGATAATGCATACAAGATAGATTTGCCAAGTGAGTATCAAGTAAGTTCTACGTTTAATGTTACTGATTTGAGTCCTTTTGATGTAGGCAACGATTTGAGGACAAATCCTTTTCAAGAGGAGGGGAATGATGAGAGCCATGATGGGAGCCAAGCCAGAAGATGGAATGTGGATCCTCTTGAAGTGCCACCTGGACCGATCACAAGAACTCGAGCGAAACGATTCAAGGAAGTACTTAATGGGTTGATAAAGGATGTCCACAAAGCCGGAAAGGATTGGAGCAATCATGAAGTCGAAAAGGATTAGAACAACCATAAGAATGCCCTTGCTCTTGTACAAGTCATAACGGATACGGGTTGAAGGGGGCGTGTCTTTATAAGGCACGGCCGTGTAGTGAGTTTGGAGGTTCCATAGAAACATACACGGTCGTATACACGGTTCAAAGGCACGACCGTGTATGGTGTCAAGAATATCTACAGAAACATACATGTCTAGAAAGGCACGACCGTGTATATGCTCTACGCCGGCTCCAACGCCGCCGGCCTTTACTCCAACGCCACTAGCCTTCACTCCTATGCCGCCGGCCTTTAAGTCCCTGTTTTGTTATTTTTTCGTAACTTAATGATGCTATGTCGTTTTGGGCTTTATTATTACGAATTGTAAACCCTACTATAAAGCTTCTAAGGTTGAGAATATACAACATACAAGTTTGAATAACACTTTTGAGAGAATTCCTCTCTTGGTTCTTTAAAGAACTTTCCTTGAACTTATCGGATTTTCTTCTGTGGCGTTCATCCCGACTTATCAGTCAGTCTTTCATCCTGATTGTGTCGTCCACATAATATACCAAGGTTCTTGCCTCACTTATAGGCAACAGGTCACGATTTCCACTCGATTGTTTGGCATCTTGGGTAGCAATTCCGAACGTATTGGTATTGGGTTTCGTCACACGTGGGCGTAGTTCGTATCAAGGGAGGCGTAAAACCTAAACTTCACGTTGGTTACCAAAAGACTACATGAGATTTTGCATTCATATGGTTGTTCATGCATAGCACATGATTTGTTAACTTGATTTGAAATTACTTGTGCGTATGTAGTATTGAAAGTATTGCACTCCCATTCATTGAGCCATAGTGTGCTTACCCCTCCACAAACTATTTTGCAGGTAAAATTATAAAAGCTTAGGATGAGATACGATGTGAAGGGTCGAAAGTTTTTAGAAGCCAAGATTGATAAAGTAAGAATTGTGAAAGATAGTTATTTAGATGAAATGTTATTTTAGGACCCTAATGTAAAGTTTGAATTTGTGAAACTTAGGATTTTATTCCATTTGACTGGTTAGTAGGGAATACCGACTCTCTACGATCATAGTTGACCATGGGATATGGAATCCATACTTATATTTTATTATATAATTATATGTCATATGATTAGTCGTAAATGTAATTAATTATTTAGAGTCTTACGATCTCTAGTTGGTAAGACAATTATCATGTAACGGGTGCACATGTGCTATGATATTTTTTAGCGGAAACTTCCAAGCCCCCTTTGGGGCATGACATCCAGCACCTTATGAACATCCCTCATCATACCCCTCCAATAGAAATGTTCTTTTAACAAAGCTAGAGTTCTTTTTTCACCAAAGTGCCAAACAACCCTCCAGCATGTGCTTCCCTCACCAACAATTCTTTGATAGATCCATAAGGTATACATAATTTTCCAGCTTTATATAAAAATCCATCAATCATATAATATCCCTTAAATATTTTCCCCCTAGAACATTTCTCAACCACTACTTTCAATTATTCATCATGCGTTTATCGTTCCTTTAGCAATTTAAATCCAAGCAGTTTTGATTATAGAGAGGTGATAAGTACATACCTACGTGATAAAGCATCAGCTATGATATTTATGTTACCTTTTTTGTACTTAATCACATATGAAAAACTCTCTAGAAACTCCACCCATTTGGCTTGGCATTTTGATAGATTTTGCTGACCCTTAAAATGTTTTAATGATTCATGATTGATATAGATAATGAATTCTATTGGAAGGAGATAATGATGCCATGTCATCAATGCCCTCACTAAGGAATAGAATTCCTTATCATATATTGAGTAGTTTAAAGTTGCACCACTCAAATTTTTACTAAAATATGCAATAAGCCTCTTATCCTGCATTAACACAGCACCAATCCTTATCCCTGAGGCATCACACTCTAATTCAAAAATCTTATCAAAATCATGTAAAACCAATGCTGGAGAACTAGTAAGTTTTACCTTTATCTCCTCAAAACTCTTTTGGACCTTCTCACCCCAAATAAAAGGAACATTTTTCTTGGTCAATTCAATCAAGGGACTAATAATACTACTAAAGTTATGGACAAAGCATCTATAAAATGAAGCTAGTCCATGGAAACTTCTTACCTCAGTAACTGATTTTGGTGTTGGCCACTCTTTAATAGCAGAAATGTTACCTCAGTTTGGTAGAAAGAACACTTCTAGAGATTAGGAAAGAACTGTCGTGCCCTCAATACTGAAAATACCGCCTGTAGATGCTCCACATGATTTTCTAGGTTTTTGCTGTATATCAAAATATCATCAAAATATACAACAACAAATTTACCTAGAAACTCCTTCATTACATGATTCATTAATCTCATAAAAGTACTAAGAGTATTAGTCAAACCAAATGGCATGACCATCCATTCATATAATCCATGGGGTTTTTTAAAAGCAGTCTTCCACTTGTCTCCTTCTCTCTTTCGAATTTGGTGATATTTGCTTTTAAGGTCCACCTTGGAGAATACTTGTGCACCATCATATTGCTCATCTAACATGTCATCAAGTCTAAGAATAGGATACCTGTATTTGATGGTGATTTTGTTGATGGCTCGGCTATTAATGCACATCCTCCAAGTGCCATCCTTCTTAGGGACAAGAAGGGCCAGAATAGCACAAGGACTGATACTTTCCCTAACAAAACCCCGTTCTACTAGCTCATCCATCTAACGTTTCAATTCCTTAGCCTCCTCAGGATTCATGTGATACGTTGGTCAGTTTAGTAAAATTGATCCAGGTTGGAAGTCAATACCTCTCAAAGGTGGTAAACCCTTTGGCAATTGATCTGTAAAAAGATCACTGTAGTCATCCAATACCTAAGATACCACAAGGGGTAGATGCTCATGCCCCTCCATCTCTAGGGTATACCTCATCTGGGATAAATATACTGGTCTATCATCTGTTATGGCCTCCTTTAACTTATACTGTCCCTCCAATAAGGTCTTCTTCTTCCCAGTTTTACTTATTTGCCTCTATCCTCTTGGACCTCTGAAGGTGACATTGGGTTCAACACTATATGTTTACCTTCTTTCTGGAACACATAAGTATTTATGAAGCCATCATGCAAAACCCACCTGTCATACAACTAAGGCCTGCTAAGCAATATATGGGATGCACACATGGGAAGCATGTTACATACAATCTCATCATGATATTTATCCCCTATGCTGAAAGGTACCTTAGCCCTCTAGGTAACATACAAAGTACCCTACTCACTCAGCCAATGCAATTTATAGGGTTTTGGATGTGGGGTAGTGACTAGTTTCAATTTAGATACTAATGATGTAGCCACTACATTAATACAACTACCACCATCAATAATAATAGCACATAGATTACCTTGTACTCTATAAGAGATGTGGAACAAAATTTCCCTCTATTCATCATCATTAGTAGGAAACGAAGTCAAAGCTCGGTGTAGTACATTAATAGATAAATAATAATCACCTCCCTTATATGTACTACAACATTAGTGTCACAAAAATATTCATCTAATACCCTTGACAGATCTGTGGCATCAATCATATCTTCCTCACTCTCAACCTCCATGACTCCATCCTCCTGATGTCCTAGCTATTGTTGGTTTGGTTTCAATCCCTGTAACAATTTTTCCTTTCCCCGCTATCTCCTTTTCCCCGCGACTATCCTACACCACTGGACTCTTTTCTACATTTTTACTGTATCCTCCTCTATCAGCCCGTTTTCCATCAAAACTCAGTTTTGGAGAAGTTCCATACCTGTTACTAGCTGCTCTAAATGGATTGGATCGCCTCTATCTTTCCACTTTTAGAGCTAGCTGGATGGCCTCTTCAAGGGTATCATACCTTTAGAGCTCTACAATGTAGGAAATTTCATACTTCAAACTCAACATAAATCGTACTAGGGTTTGTTCAGGAGGTTCGATTGACCTACATCTGATCATCAAGGTCTCGAACTCCTGCACATACTCATTAATTGTTTTGCCTCCTTACCTTAGTGTCTACAGACGCATAAACAACTCTTGCCTATAGTGATTAGATATAAACCTCCTTCTCATAACCAATTTCATCTCTTGCCATGTATATATCTCCACCTCACCATCCCTTCGCCTATTAGCTACTAAATTCTTCCACCATAATGCAGCATAGCCAGTAAACTCAACAGTTGTAAGGCAAACCTGAGTGTGGACATTAATTTCATAACATTCAAATAGGCCCTTAACCTTATCTTCCCAATCCAAGTAGTCTTCTACAGAACCCCTTCCAGCAAATGAAGGCATCTGCAATTTCACATATTCCAATCCCCGAGGTGGTTTGAACTCTGGGTTTGGGTTAGGCTCATTCTCAAATTTATCATCTCTTTCCTCCCTAAGAGCACGATAATTTCCCTCCATTCTCCTACCATTATTTCCTCCAATAGCTCCTTCCTTGTAAGCATTCTGATGGGCTACCCAAGGTGGGGGTGCCTGAGGGTTGGCCACTGGTGGTTGTGGCATTGTCATCCGATCCACCCATGTTGCTAATGTAGCAACAATAGTGGTAAGATCTTGCAACTGTTCCTCTAATGTTCTTCCACCTACAACACGACACCCTTGACCTCCTCTAACCTGACTATTGAGCTCATTGCCAATCCCACCATTCACACTATCATTTGACATGATTTTAAATAATAATTGTTTTTTTGTTATCACTTAACACCTACTCACAACACTACACCACGTCACAATCACACCACGGCTTCACTTACACATTCACAGTGTAACATATAACCAATACAACACACCCAATGCACAACACTCAACTTCACAATACACAAGCCTCAATCACAACACCATATCAATACATCTTAACAACAACATACACCTCACACTACACTTACACTTATGGTGCAGCACACCACTTCTACGGCAACATAAGGCAAATGGAAGCAAATATGGACACTTCTCCACAAGGCAAGCAATTGATTCCAACTGGTCAACGTGCATTTAAAGCGATCGATACATAGTAACTCCACAAGTAATGATTGAGTTTGAATTCAAAATGTTTTCTAATTCTCCACGGCAAGATGAGAAAATTTGAAAATGCACACTTTAATTTCCAAAATTTACAAGGAAATAACTAGGCTCCAATCAATAACTACTTCAAATTATGGAATTCAAATTCAAATAACTTCCCCTTGTTCGACATACAATCAACTCACGGCAAAGGATTGCAATCTAATTTCTACACTTCAATTGGAAATCACGCAAGTAATTCACGGTACAATTCAACACAAGACTTCAATTTTCACTTCACACAATTCAATTTCAGAATGAAAGATCAAAAACCCTAAATCCTAACTTGTGATTCATGAAATTTCCCTTCCTTAAACCTTGCTTTGATACCAAATTATGATGTGCTTCAATTGAATTTCAATACCAATCAAATAAAAGAGGAACAATTTAATCCAACTTCTACAATTAGCATGAAACCTAGCAACAGGAAGAACCCTAATTTGGCGTGAACAAGAACAAATAAAACAAATCCAATTACACACTAGCAATAATTAGAAGCAACTCAAGAAGTATTGATATAACTCACAATAATCCTTAAGCTAACTCGCCACAATTTCAAAGTGAAATTGATAAGAGTGATAAATGCATGAGGAAGGAGCTCTCCTACAGCACAAAAGTCAAATTCTTGATGTTCTGAAAGTCCCTTACAAACCCTACTTTACAAGTAATTATACTTGTTCTAAATAAGAAAAATTTAACAAAAGAAAATACAAATAAACACAATATATGTGGTCGGTTTCTAACAAAGGAAAATACAAATGAAAAACATTATATGTGTCTAGTTTCTTTCACCTCCATGGAGCAATGTAGGATCGATTCTTCTTTGATTTATGTAGGTCCATGAATAACCCACAAACTGAGCATTAGTGAATTTACTCTCCATCCTGTAAGACCGATAAATATACCTGTTGAAATGCACAACAATTGTACAATGGAAAAGAAGATACTAAACAAATATCTTTGGGGTCTAATTGTTTAAAGATGACCCTCATTGCCAAATTTTGTAATCCTTTAGCTCTTGCCCTGGTGATGGGTCTTGTAGGTATATGATTCTTATCACTATTCTTAAGAGATAAACATAAATGACTAATTGGAATTGAACTAGTAAACAGATGTTTATGAGGGCAAGCACTTTACCATATAGCTATGTCTGGCATCATTATAAAAACTTGCTCTTCAAAAAGATAAATATGATGCATTTATCATTAAATATATTGAAAATAATAATTAATTAAATATATTAAATTCTATACACGTCATGGCAAATGTATCTAAATATACATGTGATGTGAAAATCCAAACGAATTGAGTTGTGAGACCCAACAACAAACAATCAATATCTTGAACCGCCCAAACTTCCAATTTTGGATAAAAAAAAATTACTGACCCGTTGTTTATGAAGACAAGAACCGATAATATATATATATATATAATAAGAAGAAGAAAAATAAAAAGAAATTATTGACCCGTTGCCTATAAGAGACAAGAACCAATAATATAAACCGAGTTTGAACCCACAAGATCAAAACCCCGATTGCTTGTTAAAAAAAAACAGATATGAGAAATGACTCTTCAATTGAAAAATTCGTCTATCCTCCTCAACACAACTTTTGATGCCCTATTTATAGAGTTCCAAGGCTAATTAATGAAAAAAAAAAAACCATCCACATTCCCATTAACAACCCACTACCAAAGAAAATTAAATGTGCTCTTAACTACACTAATAACTATTTTGTGATGTAAGCAATGACCTGGAGATTGGGTATCAGGCAGAACTAACAATGGAGCAGAACATAACTTTTCTTTTATCACATTAAAGGTGTTTTCTTGTTCTACTTCCCATTTAAACCCAACATCCTTTTTGATTACTTCAGTCAATGGGGCAGCCAATGTACTAAAATTACGCACAAAACATCTATAAAAACTAGCTAACCCAAGAAAACTTCTTACCTCTGTCAGCGATTTAGGAGATGGCCAATTCTTGATGGCTTACACCTTTTCTTCATCCACATGTATTCCACCTATTGTAACAACAAAACCCAAGAACACCACTCGATCTATACAAAAACTGTACCTTTTCAAATTGGCATATAATTTTTCCTATCTTAGCACATTAACAACAGCCCTAAGATGTTCCATATGCTCATCAAAGCTCTTACTATAAACCATAATATCATCAAAGTATACAACAACAAATTTTCCAATGAATGCACACAAAACATGGTTCATTAGTCTCATGAGTGTACTAGGTGCATTAGTTAACCTGAATGGCATCACTAACCACTTATACAAACCATGTTTTGTTTTGAAAGCTGTTTTCCATTCATCACCCTCTGTCATTCTAATTTGATAATAGCCACTCTTTAGATCTATTTTCGAAAATATCATAGATCTATGCAATTCATCAAGCATATCATCCAAATGAGGTATGGGGTGTTGGTACTTCACTGTGATTTTGTTTAGACTCGGCAATCTACACACATGCGCTATGTCCCATCTTTCTTGGGCACCAACAATACAGGAACTACACACAGGCTCATGCTTTCTCGAATATGTCCCTTGGCCATTAACTCTTCCACTTGCCATTGTAGCTCCCTTGTCTCCACAGGATTCACCCTATAAGCTGGTCAATTTGGAACCACCGCTTTAGGAACAAAGTCAATCTGATGCTCAATCCCTCGTTTTGGTGGTAGACCATTAGGTACTTCATCAAGAAAGACGTCCTCATAGTCCTGCAAAAGAGAAAAAACACACAACTAGGCAAAGAAGTGTCAAGGTCAAAATTCGCAAACATGGCCTCCTTATATACAAACGGAATCATTGGTCTTCTAACCTTAAGTGCACTCTTGATCTCTCGTTCTTTTACAAAGAAACTCATTCTTTTCTCTTTTCCCTTACCTACAGCCGAGCACTCTTGCTTTTCTCTCCTAGAGATTTTACCTCCTCTCTTTTTCAATTTCATTTTCCCTCTTCTTTTGTTTCTCGACTTCTACCTCACTTTCCTCACAAATGACTTTTTAAACTATAGTTGATCCTCATACACTTACCTTGGCATCATTGGCATCAATGTAACTTTCCTTCCATCCTTCACAAATGAGTATTGATTTTTGTACCCATCATGAATGGCTCTCTTGTCAAATTGCCAAGGCCTTCCGAGTAAAAGATGACGAGCATGCATAGGTACAACATCACAAAGGACCTTATCCATATATTTCCCGATTGAAAACATCATGTGGACCTGCTTGTTAACCTTCACTTCTCCACATTCATTCAGCCATTGCAACTTATACGGCTTGGGATGTTTTAGAGTGGACAAACCTAATTTATCAACAAGTATGTTACTTGCTACATTAACACAACTACCTCCGTCTATGATCAAACTATACACCCTGTCTTGTGAAAAATATTGTCTCGCTGCACATTGTCATTCTCGTCTTGTTTAACTCGCACATTTGGGGAATGCATAATGACCAATGACTTACCTTCTACAGCATATTCACAATCACTAGCATCTTCTAACCGTGGCATAGTATCACTAGCACAATCAGCGCCATCATTGTCAGTTTCAATCTCCCTACCTTCGCACATGATCATCACTCTTTGATTTGGACATTGAGATGCTATATGCCCAATCCCCAAACACTTAAAACTTTTAATATCCCGATTTCTTAGAGTTTGAGATGATGAGTTACCTCTCTCCTTAGTGGCCTGTGGGTGCTTCTTCAAGTACCCGCCATCATAGGCTTTGAACCCAGGTTTCTCTTTCCTTTCCCCCCCCTGTCCACTTTCTACGAGAGTAGGAATTCGAGTAGTTGTGGTTCCCAATTCGAGTGACTTTTGCTTCTTTAAGTTGTTGCTCAACTTTCATGGCCATATGCACCATGTCCTCCAACTCCACATAGTGCTGTAACTCCACGACGTTAGCGATGTCACGATTTAGTCCACACAGGAATCTAGCCACAGTAGTGACGCGAACCCTAGATATCGATCTAAGACCCAACGTTCAAGAAGGATTCAAACCCGAGAATCGAAATTGAATCGAAAACGAAATGAAACCGACCCCAATCGAACCCGTCGATTAGAACCTAAGCTATCTGGATTGATTTCTCCAAGCGTTTAGGATAAAGAAATTGAAGGAAGTTCTATTGCAAGAACTAAAGAAGAGAGGATTCTCTCAAGGAAATTTTTACTCAATCTGATAAAAGTGTCCTTTCAAATGACAACATAAGGTATTATATTCGAAAAAACACATAAGCTGGCAGCCTAAATTCATATATGGCCGGCTTTGAAATAAAGGAAGAAAACAAAAAGACATTCCACGAATATCTAGGCCGGCACTATGCCAGCTGTGCAGCTTCCAAGGCTGGCAGCCTTGAAATTTAGGCTGACGGCCTTCCCTTTGCTGAAGGCTATCGTTCCATCATTGATGGCCTCCGCTTCATCCGTGCTTTGATATATTATGTTTACTAGCTCGGGGCTTGAATTAGACTTGTGTTGACTTGCTTCTTGCTCTTGGAGTTCCATAACTAATCCATGTAAGGCTTCTCCCGCTCGCTTAACTCTAGCTTTTGTCATTGGACCTCCAATACCATGTAGTGGGTCATTAGACTTTGGCTTGAGAACTCTTGATGCTACTTGTTCCCCATCATTCCCCCCTTCCTCGAAAAGATTCAACCTCGAATCACCTGCATCATACAGAGAAAGGTCAGAAACATTAAAGGTTATGCTTACATTACCATAGTGGCTTGGCAAGTCAATCTTGTAAGCGTTATCATTTATGCGCTCCAAAACTTGAAATGGCCCATCTCCCCTAAGGTGCAACTTAGATTTCCGCTGTTTAGCAAATCTCTCCTTTCTCAGATGTACCCACACCCAATCTCCTGGATGAAAAACAGTCTTCACACGACCCTTATTGGCCTGTCGAGCATAATGCTCATTTTTCATCTCAATGTTGGTGCGAACCTGAGCATGCAATTCCCTTACAAACTCTACCTTTTTCTTTCCATCAAGATCAACAAATTCGTTAACAGGCAAAGGCAAAATATCCAATGGAGTCAAAGGGTTAAAACCATACACTACCTCAAATGGAGAATAAGATGTAGTGAAATGCACGGTCCGATTATATGCAAATTCTACATGTGGCAGAGATTTCTCCCATTGTTTCAAATTCTTATGAATCATAACACGCAACAAGGTTGAAAGAGTCCTATTGACTACTTCCGTCTGACCATCAGTTTGAGGGTGTGCAACAATAAAGAACAACAATTTAGTGCCTAGCCTATTCCACAAAGTACGCCAAAAATGACTTAAAAATTTCACATCCCTATCACTCACAATGGATTTAGGCAAGCCATGTAACCGTACAATCTCCCTAAAGAACAAATCGGCAATATGTTGTGCATCATTAGTTTTAGAATAGGCAATGAAGTGAGCCATCTTACTAAACCTATCGACAGTAACAAATATGCTATCTTTGCCACTTTGAGATCGTGGTAACCCTAACACAAAATCCATAGAAATGTCAGTCCAGGGTTGATTAGGCACAGGCAATGGAATGTATTCTCCATGGGGCATTACTCTGGATTTGGCCTGTCTACATGCAATGCACTTGTCACACACAGTTTGCACATCATGTTTCATTTTTGGCCAATAAAAATGTTCATGCAAAATATCCAAAGTCTTTTTAACACCAAAGTGTCCCATTAAACCACCCCCATGTGTTTCCCTCACAAGCAATTCACGCACAGAGCTTTTAGGCACGCATAACTTATCTTTCTTAAACAAAAACCCATCATGCCTATAGAAATCAGAATATCCAGACTCAACACAAGCAGCCCAAATTTGACCAAAATCAGCATCAGTCTCATATAACTCCTTAATGAGTTCAAACACAAGCAATTTAGTTTGTAAAGAAGTCAAAACTGAATACCTTCGAGAAAGTGCATCAGCCACCACGTTCTCTTTTCCTTGCTTGTATTTGATCACATATGGGAAGGTCTCAATGAACTCCATCCATTTCACATGCCTCCTGTTCAACTTACCTTGAGTTTTCAGGAACTTCAAACTCTCATGATCAGAATGAATGATGAACTCCTTAGGCCATAAGTAATGTTGCCAAGTCTGCAAGGTCCTCACCAAAGCATATAGCTCCTTGTCATAGACTGGGTAGTTTAATGTAGCACCATTGAGCTTTTCGCTAAAATAAGCAATTGGCTTGGAATCCTGCATCAAAACACCACCAATACCTTTCCCGGAAGCATCGCATTCTATCTCAAAAACCTTCTCAAAATTAGGAAGAACAAGTAAGGGTACATTAGTCAACTTACCTTTCAGAGCGTTAAAGGCCTTCTCATGTTCTTTAATCCATCTGAAATCAGAATTCTTCTTAACAAGATCGTTTAAAGGAGTAGCTATAAAACTAAAGTCCCTAACAAATCTCCTGTAAAAGCTTGTTAATCCATGAAAGCTTCTGACCTCACTTGCATTCCTTGGTGTGGGCCACTCCCTAATCGCTTTCACCTTCTCCTCATCAACAGCAATCCCATTTGCACCTACAACAAACCCAAGAAAAACCACAGTTTCCATGCAAAAGGTGCACTTTTTCAAGTTGGCATATAACTTATTTTCTCTCAAAACAACAAAAAGACATTGTAAATGCGTAACATGCTCATTTAACGTCTTGCTATAAACTAAGATGTCATCAAAGTACACAACAACAAATTTCCCAATAAAAGCACGAAGAACATGATTCATTAATCTCATAAATGTGCTAGGCGCATTTCTCAACCCGAAAGGCATTACCATCCACTCATAGAGACCGAATTTAGTTTTAAAAGCAATTTTCCATTCGTCCCCCTCTTTCATTCTAATATGGTAATAGCCATTCCTTAAGTCAATTTTGGAAAACAGACAAGCACCATGCAATTCATCAAGCATATAATCAAGTCTAGGGATGGGATGTCTATACTTAACTGTGATCTTATTGATTGCTCGACATTCGACATACATTCACCATGTTCCATCCTTCTTTGGAACCAAGATGACTGGAACTGAACATGGACTGAGGCTCTCTCTCACAAACCCCTTCTCTACCAGATCATCAACTTGCCTCTGGATCTCTTTGGTTTCCTCTGGATTCGCCCGGTATGCTGGTCAATTTGGAATTCAAGCACCTGGAATAAAATCAATCTAATGTTCAATGCCTCTTAGTGGAGGCAATCCCCTTGGTACTTCTTCAGGAAATAAGTCAGCAAATTCCTGCAAAAGAGAAACAACAATTGCAGGCAAGAAGAGTTAAGATGGTCAGTGGAAAGATAAACATCCTTGTACATCAGTACAAGTAAATGTCGTTTTTCCCTCAAAGCACTATTAATCTCACTTGCCTCTCCAATGCCATCGTGTTTCCCTCTAATTCTTTCTTCTCACAACTCACCAGTGTGTTTTTGCCACTCTCTTTTACAGTCTCAATTTTCTTTCCTTGTTCACTCTTGTGTTTCCCTCTCTCTCTGAACTCTCTAGCAATTCTCATCTGATCCTCACTAGCCTCCCAAGGATTAAGGGGTGTCAAGACCAACTGTCTTTTGTTTAGAATAAAGGAATACCTATTATGATACCCATCGTGGGTGACCTTTCTATCAAACTGCCAAGGTCGTCCCAATAATATGTGGCAAGCTTGCATAGGTACCACATCACACAATACCTCATCACGGTATTTCCCTATAGAGAAAGAGACCTGTACTCTCTTGATCACTTTAACCTCCCCACATTCACTCAACCACTGCAACTTATAAGGCTCTTCATGCTTCTCAGTTTTCAGGTTCAGTTTATCAACCAATAATGTGCTAGCAACATTTGTACAGCTACCACTATCAATAATCAAACTACACACCTTGTTATTCACATGGCATCTAGTATGAAAAATATGCTCTCACTGCACTTTATCACCCTCATCCTTAAGTTGAGTATTAAGAACCCGCTTGGTAACAAGCATCTCTCCCTTTACAGGCCCTTCTAAATCTACATCACTACAATCTTCCAGTGGGGGCATGTCATCATCTTCCCCTGAACTCACACTCTCCACATCACCACTCTCCAAAAGGATCATCGCCTTAGTGTTTGGACACTGCGATGCAATATGCCCAAATCCTTGGCACCTGAAACACTTAATATCACGCAATCTAGAAGTAGATTTGGTTTCAGTGTTACCTTTCAAATAAGATGCTGGTGCCTTAGCCTTCTCTTCCTCCTTAGTTTTCGGTGGTGGTTTGTTATTCTTCCAATTCAACTTCCATGAAGAACTAGAAGTTGAATTATACCTGGAAGAACTTGAAACTGGGTGATACCTTGAAGTACTCTTTCCTTTTAGCTGCTTCTCAACCTTGATCGCCTTATGCAATAATTCCTCAATATCTACATAATGTTGTAGATCAACAATAGCAGTGATCTCCCTAATCAATCCACCAATGAACCTAGCCATTGTAGCTTCATCATCTTCCTCTACCTTAGCTCTAATCATGGCTATTTCCATCTCCTTATAATAGTCCTTTACACTTTTGGACCCTTGTGTCAGACCCTGCAACTTCCTATGCAAATCCCAATAATAGTGATTAGGAATGAACCTCTTCTGCAAAATAGTTTTCATTCCCCCCCAAGTGCTAATAGGTTCCTCTCCACACCGTCTCCTATTCCTAACCAGTTGATCCCACCATACACTTGCATAGTCAGTGAACTCAGCTGCTGCAAGTTTAATTTTCTTGTCCTCTGAATAGTTATGGCACTCAAAAATGTGATCAACCTTTCGCTCCCATTCCAAGTATAATTCTGGGTCATTCTTCCCTTAAAAGGAAGGTATTTTCATCTTTATGCTACCCAAGTTACTACCTCTTCTTTGGGTATTTTCTCTCCCCATCACGAAATTATACTCCCCTAATTCAGTGTCCTCTCCCTCTTCTATTCTCACTCCCCTCCTTGGAAGCCTCTCAAATCTTCGACCCATTGTAGTGCTACCCGTGGCCTCCCTACTTTGCTCCATCCTATCCATCCTTTGATGGACTGGCTCCAACTCAGCCCTCATCATTTTTCTCATCTCACCCAATAGCGCATGAAACAACAACTTATTATCTCCTACTCCCTTTTCCCTGTCAGGTGAACTTTGGCCAGACATGTTTGCTGCAACAAAGATCGTTACTAATAAAAAATATATCAAGGCCTCACAATTTACTCCCTCACCAATTTACACTCAAAGTTGTGTGTACACTCGTGTATCTCACAATTTGATTTTCCACGATAAAATTCTCACCACTCTACTCTCCTTTGCAAATCCTTGCTCAAGAACTAACTCAATGAGTTTTTCTCCAAAATAAACCACTAGGATAAATCAACCAACAACTCGGAATTTCAACACGAAAATACGACGACTCAATGAATAACTACGATTGACCAATATAGAATATAGTGAATTTGATAGGAAACAATGAACTTGAACAATTAAACAAACAAACTAAAATATAAACTGGATTTTTTTTTTCTATACGAATTTTCGGTTCTTTTTTTTTTGTGAACTTTACTGACTAACTAATTCAAGACAATGGAATTGCCTTTGGGATTCGGCAATTGGAATTTCCCGTCATCGAAACAGAATAGTAATTCCACGAATAGCAACAACAATTTTTTTTTACTACGACAGAAAATTTATGCAATCAATTAAAGAAAAATATTAACAAGGATAGAGATTACCCGATTCAATGAGCCTTGGCTCTGATACCAAATGACGCGAACCCTAGATATCGATCTAAGACCCAACGCTCAAGAAGGATTCAAACCCGAGAATCGAAATTGAATCGACAACGAAACGAAACCCGACCCAAATCGAACCCGTCGATTAGAACCTAAGCTATTTGGATTGATTTCTCCAAGCGTTTAGGATGAAGAAATCGAAGGAAGTTCTATTGCAAGAACTAAAGAAGAGAGGATTCTCTCAAGGAAAATTTTACTCAATCTGATAAAAGTGTCCTTTCAAATGACAACATAAGGTATTATATTCAAAAAAACACATAAGCTGGCGGCCTAAATTCATATATGGCCGGCTTTGAAATAACGGAAGAAAACAAAAAGACGTTCCACGAATATCTAGGCCGGCACTACGCCGGGTGTGCAGCTTCCAAGGCCGGTAGCCTTGAAATTTAGGCCGGCGGCCTTCCCTTTACTGATGGCTGTCGTTCCATCGTTGATGGCCTCCGCTTCGCCCGTGCTTTGATATATTATGTTTACTAGCTCGGGGCTTGAATTAGACTTGTGTCGACTTGCTTCTTGCTCTTGGAGTTCCATAACTAATCCTTGCAAGGCTTCTCCCGCTCGCTTAACTCTAGCTCTTGTCATTGGACCTCCAATACCATGTAGCAGGTCATTAGACATTGGCTCGAGAACTCTTGATGCAACTTGGTCCCCATCAAGTAGCCTCACTGTCCTCCTCCACATTAGCTTAGATTAAGACTATTTCCACCTCCTTATAATAGTCTTCAACACTCTTCGACCTTTGTGACGCGAACCCTAGATATCGATCTAAGACCCAACGTTCAAGAAGGATTCAAACCTGAGAATCAAAATTGAATCGAAAATGAACGTAACCTGACCCTAATCGAACCCGTCAATTAGAACCTAAGCTATCCTGATAGATTTCTCCAAGAGTTTAGGATGAGGAAATCAAAGGAAGTTCTATTCGCAAGAACTAAAGAAGAGAGGATTCTCTCAAGGAAATTTCTCATTCAAAATGATAAAACTGTCCTTTCAAATGACAAAACAAGGTGTTATAGTCGAAATATCACATAAGCTAGCGGCCTAAATGCATATATGGCCGGCTTTGAAATAACAGAAGAAACAAAAAGACGTTCTACGGATGTCTAGGTCGGCTCTACGCTGGCGGCCTTGAAATTTAGGCCGGCGGCCTTAACCTGCTGGCGTTGCTTCCCTCAAGGCTGGCCAAGAAGGCCGGCTCTCCTTTGCCTCTAGGCCAGCGGCCTTCCCTTTGCTGAAGGCTGTTGTTCCATTTGTTGATGGCCTCCACTTCGTCCGTGCTTTGATATATGTTTACTAACTCGGGACTTGAATTAGACTTCTATCGACTTGCTTCTTGCTCTTGGAGTTCCATAACTAATCCTTGCAAGGCTTCTCCCACTCGCTTAGCTCTAGCTCTTGTCATTAGACCTCCAATACCATGTACGGGTCATTAGACTTTAGCTCGTGAACTCTTGATGCTACTTGATCCCCATCATTCCCCCCTTCCTTAGAAAGATTCGTCTTCGAATCACCTGCATCATACAGAGAAAGGTCAGAAACATTAAAAGTTGCGCTTACATTACCATAGTGACTTAGCAAGTCAATCTTGTAAGCGTTATCATTGATGCGCTCCAACACTTAAAATGGCCCATCTCCCTTGGGGTGCAACTTAGATTTTCGCTGTTCAGCAAACCTCTCTTTTCTCAGATGTACCCACACCCAATCTCCTGGATGAAAAACAATCTTCACACGACCCTTATTGGCCTGTCAAGCATAATGCTCATTTTTCTTCTCAATGTTGGCGCTAACCTGAGCATGCAATTCCCTCACAAACTCTGCCTTTTCTTTCCATCAAGATCAACAAATTTGTTAATAGGCAAAGGCAAAATATGCAATGGAGTCAGAGGGTTAAAACCATACACCACCTCAAATGGAAAACAAGATGTAGTGAAATGCACAGTCATATTATATGCAAATTCTTCATGTGGCAGACATTTCTCCCATTGTTTCAAATTCTTATGAATCACAGCACGCAACAAGGTTGAAAGAGTCCTATTGACTACTTCCATCTGACCATCCGTTTGAGGGTGTGCAATAGTAGAGAACAACAATTTAGTGCCTAGCCTATTCCACAAAGTATGCCAAAAATGACTTAAGAATTTCACATCCCTATCACTCACAACGGATTTAGGCAAGCCATGCAACCGTACAATCTCCCTAAAGAACAAATCGGCAATATGTTGTGCACCATTAGTTTTAGAACAGGCAATGAAGTGAGTCATCTTACTAAACCTATCGACCACAACAAATATGCTATCTTTGCCACTTTGAGATCGAGGTAATCCTAACATCACATAATACCTCATCACGATACTTCCCTATAGAGAAAGAAATCAGTACCCTTTTGGTCACTTTAACCTCCCCACATTCGCTCAACCACTGCAACTTATAAGGCTGTTCATGCTTCACAGTTTTCAAGTTCAGTTTATCAACCAATCATGTGCTAGCAACATTTGTACAGCTACCACTATCAATAATCAAACTACACACCTTGTTATTCACATGGCATCTAGTATAAAAAATATGCTCTCGCTGCACTTTATCACTCTCATCCTTAAGTTGAGTATTAAGAACCCGCCTGGTAACAAGCATCTCTCCCTTTACAGGCCCTTCTAAATCCACATCACTACAATCTTCCAATGGGGCCATGTCATCATCATCCCCTGAACTCACACTCTCCACTTCTCCACTCTCCAAAAGGATCATCGCCTTAGTGTTTGGACACTACGATGCAATATGCCCAAATCCCTGGCACCTGAAACACTTAATATCACGCAATCTAGAAGTAGATTTGGTTTCAGTGTTACCTTTCGAATAGGATGCCGGTGCCTTAGCCTTCTCTTCCTCCTTAGTTTTCGGTGGTGGTTTGTTATTCTTCCAATTCGACTTCCATGAAGAACTAGAAGTTGAATTATACCTGAAAGAACTTGAAACTGGGTGATACCTTGAAGTACTCTTTCCCTTTAGCTGCTTCTCAACCTTGATCATCTTTTGCAATAATTCCTCAATATCTACATAATGTTGTAGATCAACAATATCAGCGATCTCCCTATTCAATCCACCAATGAACCTAGCCATTGTAGCTTCATCATCCTCCTCCACCTTAGCTCTAATCATGGCTATTTCCCATCTCCTTATAATAGTCCTCTACACTTTTGGACCCTTGTGTCAGACCCTGTAACTTCCTATGCAAATCCCTATAATAGTGATTAGGAATGAACCTCTTCTGCATAATAGTTTTCATCACCCCCCTAGTGCTAACAAGCTCCACTCCATACCATCTCCTATTCCTAACCAGTTGATCCCACCATACACTTGCATAGTCAGTGAACTCAACTGCTGCAAGTTTAATCTTCTTGTCCTCTGAATAGTTATGGCACTCAAATATGTGATCAACCTTTCGCTCCCACTCCAAGTATAATTCTAGGTCATTCTTCCCTTGAAAGGAAGGTATTTTCATCTTTATGCTACCCAAGTTACTATCTCTCCTTTGGGTATTTTCTCTCCCCATCACGAAATTATACTCTCCTAATTCAGTGTCCTCTCCCTCTTCTATTCTCACTCCCCTCCTTGGAAGCCTCTCAATTCTTCGCCCTACAGAAGTACTACCCGTGGGCACCCTACCATGCTCAATCTTATCCATCCTTACATGGATTTGCTCCAGTTCACCACTCAGTATTCTTTTCATCTCACTCATTAAAGCATCAAAGATCATTTTATTATCTACTTCTCCCTTCTCTCCACCAGTTAGACTTTGATCAGACATATCGCTGCAACAGAAAATGGTTAGTAATAACAAATTAAGAAGGCTACACAATTCACTCCCTCACCAGTTTACACTCAAAGATGTGTATACACTCGTGTATCTCACAATTTGATTTTCCACAATAAAATTCTCACCAATCTACTCTCCTTTGCAAATCCTTGCTCAAGAACTAACTCAATGAGTTTTTCTCCAAAATAAACCACTAGGATAAATCAACCAACAACTCAGAATTTCAACAACACGAGAATACGACGACTCAATGAATAACTACGATTGACCAATATGGAATATAGTGAATTTGATAGGAAACAATGAACTTAAACAATTAAACAAACAAACTAAAATATAAACTGGAATTTTTATTTTATTTTTTTGAAATTTACCGACTAGCTAATTCAAGGCAATGGAATTGCCTTTGGGATTCAGCAATTGGAATTTGCCGTCGTCAAAACAGAACAACAATTCCACGAACGGAAATTTAATATATATATATATATATATATATAATTACCAGCCTTTCTCAATTCTGTGACCTTATGAATGCAGATAAGGAATTGATATTCCTTCTTAAAAATGGACAGCAACGTAACTATTCTCCTCAGCCAAATTCGACAGAACAATGGAAATATATATATGCCGAATTGAAGACTCTTAAAAGGAATGTCAATTCCTCGACGAAAATGACAGTAGACAATTGTGTTTATGAATTGGCCAGTGAGAATCAAAAGCTACGGCAGAGATATATATATATCGACAAATGGAAATCCTCAGCAAAATGTATATTCTTGGTTCTTTTGCAAATGATGGAATCAACGAAGGATAGAAATGATGGAATTACATATATAAAATACCACGAACAACAACAAATTTTCTTTTTTCTTTTTTTAAAACTACGAAAGAAAATTTATGCAACCAATTAAACAAAAATATTAACAAGGATAGAGATTACCCGATTCAATGAACCTTGGCTCTAATACCAAATGATGCGAACCCTAGATATCAATCTAAGACCCAACCTTCAAGAAGGATTCAAAACCGAGAATCGAAATTGAATCGAAAACGAAACGTAACCCGACCCCAATCGAACCCGTCGATTAGAACCTAAGCTATCCGGATAGATTTCTCCAAGTGTTTAGGGTGAAAAAATCGAAGGAAGTTCTATTCGCAATAACTAAAGAAGAGAGGATTCTCTCAAGGAAATTTCTCATTCAAAATGATAAAACTATCCTTTTAAATGACAAAACAAGGTGTTATAGTCAAAATATCACATAAGTTGGTGGCCTAAATGCATATATGGCCGGCTTTAAAATAACGGAAGAAAAAAAAGATGTTCTACGGATGTCTAGGCTGGCTCTATGCTGGCGGTGCAGATTCCAAGGCCAACGGCCTTAAATCGCCGGCGTTGCTTCCCTCAAGGCCGGCCAAGAAGGTTAGCTCTCCTTTGCCTCTAAGTCAGCGGCCTTCCCTTTGCTGAAGGCTGTCGTTCCATCGTTGATGGCCTCTGCTTCGTCCATGCTTTGATATATTATGTTTACTAACTCAGGACTTGAATTAGACTTGTGTCGACCTGCTTCTTGCTCTTAGAGTTCCATAACTAATCCTTGCAAGGCTTCTCCCAATTGCTTAGCTCTAGCTCTTGTCATTAGACCTCCAATACCATGTAGCGGGTCATTAGACTTTAGTTCGTGAACTCTTGATGCTACTTGATCCCCATCACCTTGTTTGAGGCTTTGCAACTTAAGCTGCTGATCTCGATAATAATGTGATGGGACAAATCGTCTTCTCATGCTAGCCTTCATCTCCTCCCAATTGGCAATTGGTCCTTTACCATTCTTCCGTCGGGATAAGATCATTTGATCCCACCAAACAATGGCATAATCTATAAATTCCACTACTACAAGCTTCACTTTCTTCTCCTCAGAGTAATTGTGGCAATCGAAAACCAACTCAACCTTTCTCTCCCATTTAAGGTAGATGTTGGGATCATTCCTCCTATGAAAAGGAGGGATTGTCATTTTGATATTCCCAATATTTCTATCAACTCCATCTCTAACTCTGTTAGTGACACGGTCTGATACCGAAACCACCGCAGTTGCGCTTGAGAACCCCTTTGGCTATTACGGACCCCCCACAACAACAACACGAAAACCCACAGATCTAATTGGAATCAAACCCTAAGATAGTTTAGATTTAGGTTTTCTTAGACGGATCAATGAACAAGCTAGAACTAATCAAGCCCTAACCTCGAAACTCTCCACAGGAAAAGATCGATCAACTCTCTCCTGAAAGTTTCTTAGCATGCATTCAATCAAGAACGTAAGGAATTGAAGCGACAAGCTTTCTCGTATTTCAAAGATGACAAAAAAAAAAAAACCCCTTTACATCGTCTTATCTCGGTATATATATGATGACATCTAAGCAATACATTGCAATTCCCGAAATAAGGAAAAATACAATGTAATTAAAAGATGGCCGGCTGTCAAGGCCGGCGGTGTATATACAAAGGCCGGCTTCAAGGCCGGCAACCTTTCAAAACCGGCTTCAAGGCCGGCAGCCTTGATCCTGGACCGGTTCCTCCCATTTGATTTCCATCACATTAAGTTCCCTTTGATCATCCCTTGCCCCGAAACTTTAGATTCCTTGAAGCTTCTCACTTGCGATGTTTATCAAACCCTGTACATGAGAAATTGTGATTGGTCCTTGAGGTAGGCTTATTGGACTTGAATCCCTTTGAACTTCAACTTTAGCCACTTGACTTTCTTCTTGATTCAGCCTTTGAACTTGGGACAGTGGCTCTTCCATAACATTCCCCCTCTCCTAAAAAGGATTCGTCCTCAAATCAAAAGCATCACCTACATCAAAAGGACTCAGGTCAACGACATTGAAAGTGGCACTAACGTTATACTCACCTGGTAAGTCAACTCTGTAAGCATTGTCATTGATTCTCTCAAGTATCTAAAATGGATCGTCGCCCATGGGGTTCAACTTGGATTTCCTTTGTAATGGAAACCTCTCCTTGTGAAAATGCACCCAAACCCAATCTCTAGGCTGAAAAATCATAGGTCTCCTACCCTTGTTCACCCTTGAAGCTACCTTAGCATTGTGTTTCTCAATCCTACTCTTTACCTGTACATGTAGCTTTCTCACGAAATCTACCTTAGAATCAGCATCAAAACTCACAAACTTGTTAGGTGGCAATGGTAATAAATCAATAGGAGTCAGTGGATTAAAACCATACACAATCTCAAATGGTGAACAAGGAGTAGTGCTATGTACAACCCTATTATATGCAAACTCAAAAAATGGTAGGCAATCCTCCCAAGTCCTAATGTTCTTCTCTATGATTGCCCTCAACAACTGAATTAAAGTCCTGTTAACCACCTCAGTTTGCCCATCAGTTTGTGGGTGACAGGTAGTCGAAAACATCAGTTTAGTTCCCAACTTTCCCCACAATACACTCCAAAAATGACTAAAAAATTTTACATCCCGATCACTAACAATGCTCCTAGGTATGCCATGCAGATGTACTACCTCTCTAAAGAACAAATCAGCAATGTATATAACATCATCAGTTTTATGACAAGGAATGAAATGAGCCATTTTACTAAACCTATCAACCACAACAAAGATGCTATCACTACCCTTCCTAGTCCTAGGTAACCCAAGCACAAAATCCATATACACAACAGTCCAAGGTTCATCAGGAACAGGCAGTGGTGTATACAGTCCATGTGGTTTCAGTTTGGATTTTGCCTCCCTACATGTGATACAGTGTTGACAAACTTTATGCACATCATGTCTCATGCCAGGCCAAAAAAAATGTTGAGTCAGCATATCATAGGTCTTGTCTACCCCAAAATGCCCCATTAAGCCCCCTCCATGTGCTTCCTTAACTAGTAATTCCCTCACAGAACCTCTAGGAATACACAACTTACTTTTCTTGAACAAGAATCCATCAGACACATAATAATCATTCATCCCATTCCCGTCAATACAAGCAGCAAAAATCTCAGAAAAATCAACATCATGTGGGTACAGCTCCTTCACCAACTCAAATCCTAACAAAGATGTACTAAGAGAGTTAAGTAAAGTGTACCTTCTTGACAGCGCATCAGCAACAATGTTCTCCTTACCCTGCTTGTACCTGATCACATAAGGGAAGGTCTCAATGAATTCCACCCATTTGGCATGTCTCCTGTTCAACTTATCTTGGCCTTTTAGATGTTTCAGGCTCTCATGGTCTGTGTGTATAACAAACTCTTTAGGCCATAGATAGTGTTGCCAAGTCTGCAGTGAGCATACTAAGGCATATAGCTCCTTATCATATGTTGGGTACTTCAATGCTGCCCCACTCAATTTTTCACTGAAATACATTAGTGGCCTGTGATCCTACATCAATACAGCTCCAATCCCTATGCCACTAGCATCACACTCAATCTCAAAAGTTTTATCAAAATCAGGCAAAGCAAGCAATGGTGCATTACACAATTTATTCTTAAGTTCATTGAAAGCATGTTCTTGTGCATCACCCCAAGTAAAACTAACATTCTTTTTCACAAGTTCATTCAAAGGTGCGGCTATTGTGCTAAAATCTCTAATGAACCTCCTATAGAAACTAGCAAGTCCATGAAAACTCCTCACCTCACTAGCAGTCTTAGGTCTAGGCCACTCCTTAATGGCTTTCACCTTCTCTTCATCAACCTCTACTCCTTGACTAGACACAATAAATCTTAGAAAATTAACCCTATCCATGCAGAAACTACACTTCTTAAGATTTGCAAACAACTTTTCCTCTCTCAATTTTGTTAACACCAAACTCACATGCATAACATGATCATCTAGAGACTTAGAGTAAATCAAAATATCATCAAAATATACCACAACAAATTTACCTAAGTACTCATGCAGCACAAGATTTATCAGTCGCATAAAAGTACTAGGTGTATTAGTAAGACCAAAAGGCATGACAAGCCATTTATACAAACCAAATTTAATCTTAAATGCAGTTTTCCATTCATCTCCTACTTTCATGCGTATCTGATAATAACTAGATTTCAGATCAATTTTTGTAAACAAGCAAGAACCATACAATTCATCTATCATATCATCTAACCTAGGAATAAGGCGACGATACTTTACAGAGATTTTGTTGATGGCTCTGCAGTCTACACACATCCTCTAAGTCCTATCCTTCTTAGGCACTAGAATCACAGGAACTAAACAGGGACTCAGACTCTCTCTTACATACCCTTTCTCGAGAAACTCTTCAACTTGTTTCTGGATCTCCTTGGCTTCACTAAGATTAGTTCTGTATGCAAGTCGGTTGGGTATGGCAGCTCCAGGAATGAAGTCAATCTGATGCTCTATGCCCCTGACTGGTGGAAGTCCACTGGGCAACTCCTATGGAAATACATCTCCAAAATCCTGCAACAAATCAGAAAACACACTAGGCAAACATGGGTTAATGTCATTAGTGGCCAAGCAAGCCCCTTTGTACAGAAGTACAAATATAGGTCTACTGGCACTCAAAGCATTCCTAACCTCACTGGACCTAGCAATCAAGCTCACATTTTTACTTTTTTTCTTTCCTGGCCGATTGTTGTCTTGCTTTTCACTCCCCTCTTTCCTTTCACTCTTTTCAATTTTTCAACTCTTTTGATTTTCACTCTTGTTTTTCTCTCCTTTTGAAGTGCTCTTTCTACTCTCCTTCTCTTTGCTTTCGGCCTCCACTCTCAGCCTCTCCAATTTACATTGGTCCTCATACACTTCTTTAGAGGACAGTGGTGCCAAAATGGTTTTCCTGCCATCCTTAGTAAAAGAGTACCTGTTGAGATATCCATCATGCAAGGTTTTCCTATCAAACTGCCAAGGTCTACCTAACAAGATGTCCCCGGCATGCATAGGAACAACATCACACAGCACCTCATCACAGTATTTGCCAATGGAAAAAGAAATGAGGACTTGCCTGTTCACCTTAATCTCTCCACAGTCACTAAGCCACTGAAGTTTGTATGCCCTTGGATGTGGTATAGTAAGCAATCCTAACCTGTTAACCAAGAGTGTACTCACCACATTAGTACAACTCCCTCCATCAACAATCACACTACATGCCTCCCTGGACATGGCATCTAGTATGAAACAGATTCTCTCTCTGTTCCTCAGGACTATCCTCCTTTAGCTGGGTACTCAGTGCACGCCTAGCTACAAATAGGTCACCTCTCACAGCCTCCTCAACACTACCAGCATCACTACAAGCCTCCAGCTCGGGCATGTCATCATCTGCACTCTCATTATCATCTCCCTCATCATTTGTCACAATTTCTCCATTTCTTATCACCATTGTTCTCTTATTAGGGCAATCCTTACTAATGTGCCCTACACCCTGACACTTCCAGCATTTAATATCTCTGTTCCTGCCCTTGGGTTCAGCCTCCTTAGGTTTCTCAGGTGAAACCCTAACTACCTTCCCCTTTGCAACATCAGTAGTAGGCTTACTTCCCTTAAAATCAGACTTTCCATAACCCTTCCATGCAGAATGAGAATTGGAAGAAGGTTTGGAAACATACCTGTATGGACCTCTGCCCTGGAGTTGTCTCTCAATTTTGATAGCTAGATGCACCATATCCTCCAACTCCATATAATGTTGCAATTATACCCTATCAGCAATTTCTTTGTTTAAACCACCCAAGAATCGTGCCATGGTGGCCTCCTCTTCCTCATCCACATCAGTCCTAGTCATGATCATCTCCATCTCCTTGTAGTAGTCCTCCACACTCCTACTACCTTGTCTCAACATTTGCAACCTTTGCATGAGTTCCCTGTAATAGTACCTGGGAACAAATTGCTTTCTCATCACAGTCTTAAGATCATGCTAGCTATCTATAGGATACTTCATGTTCCTCCTTCTGCTGGTCACCAGTTGATCCTACCAAGAGATAGCATAATCTTGAAACTGGGTTACAGCCAACTTCACTTTTCTCTCCTCACGACATTGGTGATAATCAAAGATCAGCTTTACCTTCTTCTCCCACTGCAAATAAGCCTCTGGATCAGACTTACCATGAAAAATGGGAAGTTCCAGTTTAATTCCACCCAATCCACGATCTACATAATCATCATTCCCTCTACTCCTGCCAGCAGTGTAACGCTCATGTGTTCTTCCTCTTCCTCTACTAGCTCCTACTCCTCTTCCTATTCCTCTACCACCTCTTCGGCCCCTATTAACATCCAACACTGTACTATCTTCATACTCCTCCTCCGGATAGTCACTATCATCATCCACATCAACTGTCTGTGGAATAGGAATCCTACTTCCTCTATGCCCTTCTCTAGCACTAGGCTCCCTATTTTCAACTGCCTGTAACCTCAAGTTCATTCGCTCCATAGACTCTCTCATCTCTATCAATGCTTGAGTCATACGCCTAAACTCTGATTGTTGAGCCTCCTTTAACAGTTTCTCATCCACAGTTCTCTCCTCCTTACTCACACCAATACCTTTACCAGACATCTTATCCTACAAAACTAACAAACGTTAATTAAAATTTCAGTTTCCTAACAAGCACTCCCTCTCGTGTTTACACTCAACTGATGGGGTTGTACTCTCGTGTGTCACACAATCAAATCAAGTCTCACAGGTGTTCCTCACAACTCTCAAGCTTGCTCGTCGATGTTCTTAATCAAATCACACCTAGAAATAATCAAAAGAGAAGTGTTTGACAGTGACACAATTAGTGTTTCCCAATATCCCTTGATGAATTTACACTATAATTCTGGAGTATTTGGTGTTTTCATAAAGTTAGGATCCAAAAAAAACCACAAATTCAAGAACCCTATCAATCAATCAATATATATATATATAACTTTTTTTTTAATACGAATTTCTCTTCTCAAACTTGACGGACAAACCCTAGAATGATGGAAAGGTCACAACTTGACGAGAGAAACACAATAGAACATGTAAAGAACATAACTTTATATATTCAATGAAGATAAAATTAAAAATCGAACAAAGATCAATGAAAGATATAACCTGATCTAGAGCCAAAGCTCTAATACCAAATGATACCGGAACCACCGTAGTTGCGCTTGAGAACCCCTTTGGCTATTACAGAACCCCCACAACAACAACACGAAAACCCACGAATCTAATTGGAATCAAACCCTAAGATAGTTTAGATTTAGGTTTTCTTAGACGGATCGATGAACAAGCTAGAACTAATCAAGCCCTAACCTCGAAACTCTCCACAGGAAAAGATCGATCAACTCTCTCCTGAAAGTTTCTTAGCATGCATTCAATCAAGAACGCAAGGAATTGAAGCGACAAGCTTTCTCGTATTTCAAAGATGACAAAAAACCCCCCCCTTTACATCGTCTTATCTCGGTATATATATGAATACATCCGAGCAATACATTGCAATTTGCGAAATAAGGAAAAATACAACGTAATTAAAAGATGGTCGGCTGTCAAGGCCGGCGGTGTATATGTAAAGGCCGGCTTCAAGGCTGGCAACCTTTCAAAACCGGATTCAAGGCCGGCAGCCTTGATCTTGGACTGGTTCCTCCCATTTGATTTCCATCACATTAAGTTCCCTTTGATCATCCCTTGCCCCAAAACTTTAGATTCCTTGAAGCTTCTCACTTATGATGTTTATCAAACCCTGTACATGAGAAATTAGGATTTGTTGCAGCTTCTTAGCTCGGGATCTTGTGATTGGTCCTTGAGGTAGGCTTATTGGACTTGAATCCCTTTGAACTTCAACTTTAGCGACTTTACTTTCTTCTTGATTCAGCCTTTGAACTTGGGATAGTGGCTCTTCCATAACACGGTCATTCCTGCATCGATCGTGTCTTTCATCCTCTTCTTCTTTAGCAGATTTGTCTCGAGGTGCGACTGGTCGATGTACTTGTCTTCGTATGGGAGAGATTCCCATAGGAGGTCTTGTTTGCAATTCATTGATCCGCTCATCTTGTCTATCCATTCGGTTACGAATTTCTCCGAACAACACATGGACACGCTTAAACTGTTGCTGCATAGCTCTCAATAGAAAGGATTGATTGGGTTCATCCCCTTGATTCTTGTGTTCTGACATGATGAGGATCCTGAAAGAAATTCAGTTAAGAAGTCCTCACACACTCCCTTACGTGTTTCCACTTGAAAAGTCTATCTACACTCATGCTGCACACAGATTAATGGCTTTTACCCTCGATAACACTCACCCACTCTTGCCTTTTACCACTCTTGTTTTCCCACACCAAGTTCTTTAAGAACACAAAAATTGAAAAACCAGAGTATTCACTTGTAAAACTCAAACATCAGTTCATATAATTAGCTCAAAAAGGGGCCAAGAAGATAGTGATTAAGAAAACACAAAGACGGTAAGAAGAAACAACACTGTTGAAGTAATGCTTAATAGAAGAATAAATTTATTGTGGAGTATAGTATGTAAGGAATCAACTCGGGCATTGATGATGATAGAAGATAACACAAGAGAATTTTTCTTTCTTTTCTTTTTTTTTTTTTCAACTTTTGTTTGCTATTTTTTTTCTAAAATGACACTTAATGGAAACAATAGAACAATATTATTGAACAAAATAAATGAAATTTCAATAAGGAATACGAAGGAGATAATAACCTGATTGAGAATCAAATTGGCTCTGATACCAAAAAATGATGCGAAAATCCAAACAAATTGAGTTGTGAGACCCAACAACAAACAATCAATATCTTGAACCGCCCAAACTTCCAATTTTGGATTAAAAAAAAAAATTACTGACCCGTTGTCTATGAAGACAAGAACCGGTAATATATATATATAATAAGAAGAAGAATAAAAAAAGAAATTATTAACCCATTGCCTATAAGAGACAAGAACTAATAATATAAACCGAGCTTGAACCCGCAAGATCAAAACCCCGGCTGATTGTTCAAAAAGAACAGATATGAGAAATGACTCTTCAATTGAAAAATTTGTCTATCCTCCTCAACACAACTTTTGATGCCCTATTTATAGAGTTAATTAATGAAAAAAAACCATCCACATTCCCATTAACAACCCACTACAAAAGAAATTAAATGTGCTCTTAACTACACTAATAACTATTTTGTGATGTAAGCAATGACCTCAATTATCTTCTAAAATCCCTAATTTCTGTCTTGGCTTATTTGGGCTCCATTTTCTTGGGCTTGTATGACATTAATGAATTTGGGTTTGGTCCAGCTCAATGCCTCCAAATTCATTCCAGACTTGACTTCATTTTCAAAAATGATCTTCACAAAGCCTTGCATAGCTTGCTTGATCTGTTTTGCTCGCGCCCTTGTGATTGGCCTTTCGGGTATTTGTAGTTCCTCAATTACACTTAGATTGCATTTGTCCTCTTTAATACCCGAACCTTGAGATGGTCCCCCATCAACGTGTTATTCACCATGTCAGCATTTAGGGATCTAAATATCTACTTTTCAAAGAAGGGAGGTTTGTGTAATTTACCTTATATTTTTTGTATGCACCATATGTCTTAATAATTTTTCTCCATTTGAACATCGGGTAGATATATATTTTGTGTACATTACATGTCGTAAAGTATGCTCTCACTTCACATTATTTCAAAATGCACATATTTTATTTAAATGTGACGTAAAATCACCTTGTACTCCTTTAAATATTCTTCTTGATGAAACCTTATAAATGCAACGTCAAATTGTGTTCAAGATCATCACCAAGCATTATCAAACTCTTTAATTAATCTTCTATGCTCCCAAAGATACAGAACCAATGAGGATTCCTAAGCTAGCTTTTCTCTTCTTTTCCTATTCATTATTTTGGTTCATAAGTCACATGCCCAAGACGCACCCCAAGATTGTCTTAAGGCCTACAACACTGCAAGACATGAGGTAGGCGTTGGTCAAATGACATGGTATGATAAGGTGGAAACATATGCCCGTCATTATGCCAATAAACGTAAAGTAGATTGCAAATTAGTGCATTAGAGTGGTCCATATGGCGAAAACCTAGCTTGGAGTAGCAGTGATCTATTTTGCATTGACACTGTGAAAATGTGGGTGGATGAAAAGGCTTGCTACAACTATGAAACCAACTCATGCACTGTAGGGAAGGTGTGTTACCACTACTGTTATGGAAGAGCCACTGTCCCAAGTTCAAGGGCTGAATCAAGAAGAAAGTCAAGGGCTGAAGTTGAAGTTCAAAGGGATTCAAGTCCAATAAGCCTACCTCAAGGACCAATCACAAGATCCTGAGCTAAGAAGCTGCAACAAATCCTAATTTCTCATGTACAGGGTTTGGTAAACATCACAAGTGAGAAGCTTCAAGGAATCCAAAACTTCGGGGCAAGGGATGATCAAAGGGAACTTAATGTGATGGAAATCAAGTGGGAAGAACTGGTCCAGGATCAAGGCTGCCAGCCTTGAAGCCGGCTTTGAAAGGAGCTCCAAACCTGCAAATGTACGCCGCCAAGAACGCCGCCGGCCATTTTTTAATTACGTTGTATTTTTCCTTATTTCGCGAATTACAATGTATCGCGAGATAAGATGATGTAAAGAGAGTTTTTGTCATCTTTGAAATACCAAAAAGCTTGTCGCTTCAATTCCTAGCGTTCTTGATTGAATGCATGCTAAGAAACTTTCAGGAGAGAGTTGATCGATCTTTTCCTGTGGAGAGTTTCAAGGTTAGGGCTTGATTAGTTCTAGTTTGTTCATCGATCCGTCTAAGAAAACCTAAATTCTAAACTATCTTAGGGTTTGATTCCAATTAGATCCGTGGATTTTCATGTTGTTGTTGTGGGGGTCCGTAATAGCCAAAAGGGGTTCTCAAACGCAACTGCGGTGGTTCCAGTATCATTTGGTATCAGAGCTTTGGCTCTAGATCAGGTTATATCTTTCATTAATCTTTGTTTGATTTTTAATTTTATCTTTGTTGAATATATAAAGTTGTGTTCTTTACATGTTCTATTGTGTTTCTCTCGTCAAGTTGTGACCTTTCCATCATTCTCGGGTTTGTCTGTCAAGTTTGAGAAGATAAATTCGTATTAAAAAAAAAGGGATATATATATATATTGATTGATTGATAGGGTTCTTGAATTTGTGGTTTTTGTTAGATCCTAACTTTGTGAAAACACCAAATACTCCAGAATTATAGTGTAAATTCATCAAGGGATATTGGGAAACACTAATTGTGTCTGTGTCATACACTTCTCTTTTGATTATTTCTAGGTGTGATTTGATTAAGAACATCGAGGAGCAAGCTTGAGAGGTGTGAGGAACACCTGTGAGACCTGATTTGATTGTGTGACACACGAGAGTACAACCCCATCAGCTGAGTGTAAACACGAGAGGGAGTGCTTGTTAGGAAACTGAAATTTTAATTAAGGTTTGTTAGTTTTGCAGGATAAGATGTTTGGTAAAGGTGTTGTTGTGAGTAAGGAGGAGGGAACGATAGATGAGAAACTGTTGAAGGAGGCTCAACAATCAGAGTTTAGGCATATGACTAAAGCATTGATAGAGATGAGAGAGTCTATGGAGCGAATGAACTTGAGGTTACAGGCAGTTGAAAATAGGGAGCCTAGTGCTAGAGAAGGGCATAGAGGAGGTAGGATTCCTATTCCATAGACAGTTGATGTGGCTGATGATAGTGACTATTCAGAGGAAGAGTATGAAGGTAATACAGTGTTGGATGTCAATAGGGGCCAAAGAGGTGGTAAAGGAATAGGAAGAGGAGTAGGAGCTGGTAGAGGAAGAGGAAGAACAGATGAGCGTTACACTGCTAGCAGAAGTAGAGGGAATGATGATTATGTAGATCGAGGATTGGGTGGAATTAAACTGGAACTTCCCATCTTTTATGGTAAGTCTGACCTAGAGGCTTATTTGCAGTGGGAGAAGAAGGTAGAGCTGAACTTTGATTGTCACCAATGTAGTGAGGGGAGAAAGGTGAAGTTGGCTGTAACCCAGTTTCAAGATTATGCTATCTCTTGGTGGGATCAACTGGTGACCAGCAGAAGGAGGAACATGGAGTATCCTACAGATAGCTGGCATGTGATGGGTATCGAATCCAACAAAAATAAAACCTACTCCTAGACAATTATATGATTTGCATATAGTGGTGAGTAGGGTCAAATCCATAGAGATTGGTTAAATTTATTTCTATTCAAGGAGAATAAAAAGGAAAAGGAAAATCGGGGGGGGGGGGGGGGGGGGGGGGGGTTTGTTTGTGAATCAAATAAAGTTAAAACAAGATAAGAAAATTGAATATTGATAAAAGCCTAGCCAAAGGAATCAAGATAGTTTAATTCAAGGAATTGATCATCGATGCAAATGTTTTCTATTCTTATTCCTAGATAAACTGGTTATAGTTATTAACAAGCTCTAACAACCTATCTCTCCGTACTTCCTCGATAACCAAGAGAAGCTCTTTGATTATTTCTCTTATCGATTAGACAACTCCAGACAAGCGCTTAGGATTTAATCTGCCAATAGCATTAAAAACTAGAGAGACCACCAATTCATGCCAGTAGATTATAAGATAACCTATTTAAACATGATCACACACCTCCATAACATGAATTCGATCATCTATTTTATAACCAAACATGTTATTGTGTCATTGAGACTAGAACAATCAAACAATTACGGATTTGACGTGCTAGTTGACAATATATTAACTTGCTAATTGAGTAGAAGAGCTCTATTCATACCAATCAACAAAGATAATAATGACAAGACGTTCAGAAGATATATGAATATCCAAAAACAACGAATAGATTAAATACAAGTCAATTAGACCTCACAATTCGTGGAGAATTAAACATCTATGACCCTTTAGCTAGAAAAGTAGCTTAGCTACACATGTTCATCAATAAAACGAAAATAAAAAGTAGAAACATGATGAACCCGGTTGCCTGCTCTGCCTCCAAGATGATCCAAGGTTCTTCAAGATCCAAAGATTCCAGATTAAAGATTAAAAAATTCCCCTCACCCTCTAGGGTTGGTTCTATTTATATTGTTAGAGGGATGGCATGTGATCTTTTGCTAGCAAGATACAAAAATATCTTTCCTTTTCCTAGTAGATTTCGAGAAGTGAATCTTCGTCTGCCTGGCATGCTTTACCACACGGCCGTGGGTCAAGCCGTGCCTTCCTCTGTGCATAATTCACATATCATCTTCCGTGTCCAGTGTGTACCACGGCTCCACCCACGGCTAGATTTTCAACCGTGCCTTCCTCTGTGCATGATCTACAAGTCTTCATCCTTGTCTAGTGTGTACCACGGTCTACACCACGGCTAGATCCTAGGCCGTGCCATCCTCTGTCAAAGTTCCACAATTTCTTCTCCTTGGCAGGTCTAGCTTCTACCACGGCTCCAAGCACGGTTGCTCCCACGGCTGCCACCACGACCGTTCCCTAAACCGTGTCTCTCTTTCTCCTGTAGTGTGTAGCACGGTTTACAACATGGCCAGATCTCAAACCGTGCCTCCTTCTAGACAGATACTTGCTCATGTGCTTTCCTCCGGTGGTGTAACTCCTTGTCTTGATCCAAGTTGTAGATGACTTCTCTAATTTACTTGAATTAGCATCCTTGACTCCATTTAACCTGATTTATCACCATAATAGAATTAAGTACCATTTCCTTATGATTTCTATAAAATCAATAATAATTTAACGCAATTTATACTGTAAAGATTGAGTATAAAATGGCTCTATCAAATTCCCCCACACTTAAACTCTTGCTTGTCCTCAAGCAATTGGATCAAATCAATTGAGAAATCCGTCATAGATTATAAAAACTTTCTTTTCATCATTCCAAGCATCTATTCATTTGTAATTCATGACTTGTAGTTTTAATGTCTACTACTTCAACCAAACTGGTTTCCTGTGATTAAATTACCATGGACAAAGTTTAATAGCTAATCTAAACAAAGCAAACTTTAATCCTCATGTTTAACAAAAGAATTTTTTATTCCAAAAGTAAATACTTAGTCCACTAAGGAAAAACACCCAATTAAACTTCATTGGATATTAGCAAACATATAATCCTTGCAGTATAAAGTAAAAGCATATAGTATAAGCTCTTTGCTAGATATTCTCTCTTTTATACATCTTTATTTTATTCAATGAATGTTTACATTCATGTTCTTTTGATTTATTCAAGCATCTATTTTGACGGGTTTTTGCCCGCTTCTTTTCATGAACTTTTGCCTTTTTCGCCCTTGTCGTTATAGTGAGTTCATTGAGTCGGCAACATCCCGAGCTCATCACTCAAGTGACCGGGTTTTGAGATACCCCTATGAACTCTTCCTCACTCTAACATTCAAGTTTGAATACTCTTAACTCAATTAGTTGAATCATTGGAGTAATGGCTATGCTTGATTCTTTTTCTCTTTTTTTTTTTTTAAGTGTTATGATTGCTTTACAAACAACTTCAAAGAGTATATAGTAACTAATATAACCTAGAAGTAAACTTGTTTATTTTTCACTTAAGGACTCGACTTACTCTTAGAATTCCAATTCTAAAGCTAAATACAAGGTAAATTTGTTTCTTAAAGATTTCACTACTTAATTTTAACCAAGTATTCTAATCACAGCAGTGGGTGAGTAAAGCATTTGAACAAGTCAATTTCACATTTTGTAGATGCTTATTACAATACTTAGTACAATCTCCAAATTTCATGATAATTTTGAAAAAAAATTTGCTTAAAATTGCTTAAGGACAAACATTCAAAGTATGGATCAATTCTCTATTCTCTATATTTTATTATCCTCTCCCCACACTTAGCTTGAATAGTGTCCTCACTGTTTCTAATTCAGCACAATTGAAGAGGAATTAACAACTCAAGGAACATTAGAGGATAAGAGAAAGGAAATACTGGTACTTCCCTGGTATTGGAGTTCTCCCCTTAAGCTTTGGAAAGTGTCATCTGATTATGTGTGTCCTTGCTGCAGCTGATCCAAAGAGTTCAAAACTACACGAAAATCAAAACAAAACTAAACTAAAACAAAAGCAAAACAAAACTAAAAATTGAAAAAAAAAAAAAAAATTTGACATGGGTTGCCTCTCATGAAGCGCCTTTCTTTAACGTCTTTGGCTAGACGTTCCTGTAATCAATCACAATACTCGAGGTGAGTTAAACTGGTTTCTTCAATATTACATACTTGAAGTCCTTCATAAAAAGGTTTCAAGCGATGACCATTTACTTTGAAGTTCTTACCAGTGTCAAGGCTAGCGATCTCAACTGCACCATGTGAAAATATGTTAGTGATAACAAAAGGACCAATCCACCGTGATTGTAGTTTTCCAGGAAACAACTTCAATCGAGAATGGTAAAGTACTACTTTTTGACCTACAGAAAAATTCTTTCGGGAAATCATTTGATCATGAAAATCCTTTGTTTTTTCCTTGTAGATTTTAGTACTCTCATACGCTTCTCTTTGAATTTCCTCAAGTTCTTGTAATTGAAGTTTTTTGTGCTCACCAGCTTCATCCATTCGCATGTTACATTGTTTTACAGCCTAGTATGCCCTATGTTCCAACTCCACAGGGAGATGACACGGTTTGCCGAATATCAAACGGTAAGGAGACATACCTATAGGGGTCTTGTAAGCTGTTCGGTATGCCCATAATGCATCTTCAAGTCTTGTGCTCCAATCCTTCCTACTTAGATTGACGGTTTTTTCTAGAATAGACTTGATTTCTTGATTTGAAACTTCTGCCAATCCATTGGTTTGAGGGTGGTACGCTGTGGAAGTGCGATGAGTGAACCTGTATTTTTTTAGTAGAGTTTCTACTACTCTATTACAAAAGTGTGTGCCACGATCACTGATAAGAGCCTTTGGTGTCCCAAACCTAGCAAAAATGTGAGATTTAACAAAATCCACAACAACTTTAGCATCATTAGTTCGGGTCGCTTTGGCTTCCACCCATTTTGAAACATAATCCACAGCAAGAAGGATGTAAACGTTACCGAAAGAAGGAGGAAAAGGACCCATAAAGTCAATACCCCATATATCAAATATTTCACAAACAAGAATAGGGTTAAGTGGCATTTGGTCTCTACGTCCTAAGTTGCCACTTTTTTGACATCGTTCACAAGACTTACAAAACATAAAAGAATCGCGAAACAATGTAGGCCAAAATAAACCACACCCTAATACCTTTTGAGCTGTCCTCTTGGGGCCAAAATGTCCACCACATGCATAGAAGTGACAAAATTGCAAGACAGATGAAATATCTTCTTGAGAAATGCACCTTCTAATGATCTAATCAGCACAATGTTTCCACAAATACGGATCATCCCATACATAATACTTAGCATCACTTTTAATTTTATCTTTTTGAGCCCTAGACAATTCACTTGGTAGTGTCTTAGTAACCAAATAATTGACAATATCAGCATACCACGGAATTATCTTTTGAATAGAAAAGAGATACTCATCTGGAAAATCATCTTGTATTGGTGTTGACCCTTCACTAATAGGTATTCTACTGAGGTGGTCGGCAACTAAGTTTTCAGATCCTTTCCTATCGCGTATTTCCATATCAAACTCTTGTAATAAGAGTATCCATCGAATAAGCCTTGGTTTCGCCTCCTTCTTCACGAGCAAGTATTTGAGAGCTGCATGATCAGAGTAAACAATTACCTTAGTACCAAGTAAATATGATCTGAATTTTTCTAATGCAAAAACAACAGCTAAGAGTTCTTTTTCCATTGTGGAATAGTTGCATTGAGCGTTATCCAATGTTCTGGAAGCATAATAAATGACATGAGAATCTCTCCCAACTCTTTGGCCAAGAACTGCTCCAACTGCATAATTGCTCACATCATACATGATTTCAAAGGGAAGGGTCCAGTCGGGTGGTTGGATGATTGGAGTAGAAGTTAACTTATCCCTCAATGTGTCAAAAGCGTTCTTGCAGGCCTCATCGAACTCAAATGTCACTTCTTTTTGCAGCAATCGGCATAGGGGTTGAGTAATCTTGGAAAAATCCTTGATGAAGCGTCGATAGAATCCTGCACTTCCAAGAAAAGAGCGAATTTCCCTTACATTTACAGGGTAAGGTAGAGATTTAATCAATTCTACTTTAGCTTTATCGACTTCAAGCCCCTTAGAAGATACAATGTGACCTAGAATGAGACTCTGTTCAACCATAAAGTGACATTTTTCATAGTTCAACACTAGATTCTTATCTATACATCTTTGAAGCACTTTTGTAAGGTTAGTCAAACATGAATCAAAAGAATTACCATAGACGGTGAAGTCATCCATGAAGACCTCTATGATATTCTCCACATAATCTGAAAATATACTAACCATACACCTTTGAAATGTGGCTGGGGCATTGCATAGCCCAAAAGGCATCCTTCGATATGCAAAAGTACCGAATGGACAAGTGAAAGTAGTCTTCTCTTGATCTTCCGGTGCCACTGGAATTTGATGAAAACCCGAATAACCATCAAGACAACAATAATGAGAATGGCCAGCCAAACGTTCAAGCATCTGATCAAGAAAAGGAAGAGGGAAGTGATCTTTTCTAGTTGACGCATTTAACTTCCTGTAATCAACACAAACCCTCCATCCATTCTGAACCTGAGTAGGAATTAACTCACCATCAGAGTTTTCAATCACAGTTAAGCCTGTTTTCTTAGGAACAACTTGAATTGGACTTACCCATTTGCTGTCGGAAATTGAATAGATCATACCTGCATCAAGAAGTTTCAAGATCTCTTTCTTAACTACTTCCATCATAGGCGGATTCAAACGACGCTGAACTTCCCTGGAAGGTTTGCAATTATCTTCCATTAAAATCTTGTGCATGCATGTGGAGGGGCTTAGTCCTTTGATATCAGCTATGGACCATCCAATGGCTTCTTTGTACTCTCTCAATACCCGAATCAACTTTTCTTCTTCTAAAGCACTTAGTTTGTTGGAGACTATCACAGCAAGAGTCTCCTTTTCTACTAAGAAAATATACTTTAGATGTTCGGGTAAGGGTTTTAATTCTAGCTTTGGTGCCTGCACAATAGATGGAAGAAGTCTTGTGTTAGAAGGGGGTAAATGAATGTAGGACACATCGTACCTGATAGGTTTTAATGATTCCAACTCCCAAATCTTATCCTACAAATCAGAGGATATTACAAGCTTCTCCTTAAGAGTTTTCAATGCATGAATAGTAAGACTCCTATTAAGTACAACTTTCAACTCATCATCGCCTATCAAATCAAATGTAGCCTGTGTTAATGGGTCAATAACATCCACAACAAAAACAGGAGAGATATCACTAGGATATTTCATGGCATCATAAATGTTAAATTTAATCACTTCACCATCAAATTCCATAGTGAGGTTACCATCATGTACATCAATTTTTGTTCTGGATGTCTTAAGAAATGTTCTCCCTAATAATATCATTGATGAATTACGAGAATCATCATTCTCCATGTCAAGCACGTAAAAATCCGCAGGGAAAACCAAACCATTAACTTGTACTAAAACATCTTCTAGAACTCCCTCAGGATAAACATTGGACCTATCAGCAAGTTGAACAATAACACCCGTTTCCTTCAAGGGACCAACATTTAAACATTGATAAACAGACAAAGGCATGGCATTGATTGAAGCTCCTAAATCACACATAGCTTTAGTGATCCCAAGATTACCTATTTTGCAAGGAATAGTGAACATACCTGGATCTTTACATTTAGGAGGAAGCTTCTTCTGAAGAATAGCCGAAACATTCTCACCTACACTAATCTTTTCATTACCTTTCAGCTTTCTTTTGTTAGTGCACAATTCTTTGAGAAATTTGGCATAACGAGGTACTTGCTTAATTGCATCCAACAAAGGAATGTTTACCTCAACTTTGCGAAAAGTGTCAAGAATCTCTTTTTCTTCAGCTTCATTCTTGGTTTTCGCTAATCTAGAAGGGAAAGGAGGTGCTGTTGTCATGATCTTTGGTGGTTCAATGAGGGGTCCTTTGATCTGATTGTTCTGCTGGCTCAGAGTTGCAGTTTCTTTCTCAGTCTCTTCCTCAGGATTAGTTCGGTGTCCCTTCTCATTTGATCCCTGCAATTTCGTTCCACTTCTCAAGGTAATTGCATTAGCACTTTGCTTTGGATCTGTAATGATTTGAGAAGGTAACTTACCTTGAGTTTCCAACCTGTTTATAGAAGAAGCAAGTTGGCTTACCTAATTTTCCAAGTTGTGGATGCTCTGCTTTGTCTCATCCTGAAATTGTTTTGTATTAACGGCAAGTGATTTAACAATTTCCTCAAGAGACATACCTGAAGGGGAAGGAGCTTGCGATACTTGGTTTGATGGCTTAGGTTGGAATTGTTGGAAGTTTTGTGGTTTATTGCCATATCTAAAGTTAGAATGATCCCTCCATCCAGGATTGTAAGTATTTGAGTAGGGGTCATACTTCCTTTGTGGTTGCCCTGGGAATCCTCCTACAGCATTGGCGTGTTCATGATTGTCTTCTTGTAATGTGGGGCACATGCCGGTAGGATGATTAGGAGCAGCACAAATTCCACAAGCCTTCACCTGCTGGGTATTTCCAAGAGCTAGCTGCTGCACAAGGGAGGTTAGGTTAGAAATTTGATGTTCAAGGTTAGACACACTTACCTCATTTACCTTCCTTGAAGATGTATCATGCCTATACCCAAATTGTTGCGAATTGGCAGCCATAATGGAAATCAATTCCCTAGCTTGACCAGGGGTTTTGTTTACTATGGCGCATCCACTTGTAGCATCCATCATCTTTCTTTCCATCGGAAGCAGGCCTTCGTAAAAATATTGGATGAGGAGTTGTTCAGATATCCCATGTTGTGGGCAGCTTGCACACAGTTGCTTGAACCTCTCCCAATACTCATGAAGAGTCTCGGTGTCCCTCTGTTTGATACCACAAATTTCTCTTCTTATACCAGCTGCTCTGGATGCGGGGAAGAATTTGTCCAAGAAGAGTCTGACCATATCTGTCCAAGTGGTTATAGAACCTAGAGGCAAATAAAACAACCAATCTTTAGCTTTAGTACTTAAAGAAAACGGAAAAGCACGTAGCTTGATTTGATCGTCGGTTATTCCTTGCGGCCTCATACTAGAACACACTATATGAAATTCTTTCAAATGCTTGTGAGGATCTTCATTCTCAAGACCATGAAAAGTGGGTAGCAGATGTATCAACCCAGATTTCAACTCGAATTCAACAGCTACTTCGGGGTAGTGAATACAAAGTGGTTGTTGATTCACATCCGGTGCAGCCAACTCTCGCAATGTTCTCTCGGGATTTGCCATATCGTCTTCTTTTTCAGAATCAAAGGATGAATCAGACAAATCAGATGCTAAGTTCAGTCTAGGGGATGATCTAGCTTCTCGTCGCAACCTCTTTAGAGTCTTCTCAATCTCCGAATATAAGTTAGTTCACCCGTCTGAGAAGAACGAGTCATACAAGAATAGAAATAAATTTGACACCAATCCCCGGCAACGGCGCCAAAATTTGATGGGTGTCGAATCCAACAAAAATAAAACCTACTCCTAGACAATTATATGATTTGCATATAGTGGTGAGTAGGGTCGAATCCACAGAGATTGGTTAAATTTATTTCTATTCAAGGAGAATAAAAAGGAAAAAGAAAATTGGGGGGGGGGTTTGTGAATCAAATAAAGTTAAAACAAGATAAGAAAATTGAATATTGATAAAAGCCTAGCCAAAGGAATCAAGATAGTTTAATTCAAGGAATTGATCATCGATGCAAATGTTTTCTATTCTTATTCCTAGATAAACTGGTTATGGTTATTAACAAGCTCTAACAACCTATCTCTCCGTACTTCCTCGATAACCAAGAGAAGCTCTTTGATTATTTCTCTTATCGATTAGACAACCCCAGACAAGCACTTAGGATTTAATCTACCAATAGCATTAAAAACTAGAGAGACCACCACTTCATGCCAGTAGATTATAAGATAACCTATTTAAACATGATCACACACCTCCATAACATGAATTCGATCATCTATTTTATAACCAAACATGTTATTGTGTCACTGAGACTAGAACAATTAAACAATTATGGATTTGACGTGCTAGTTGACAATATATTAACTTGCTAATTGAGTAGAAGAGCTCTATTCATACCAATCAACAAAGATAATAATGACAAGACGTTCAGAAGATATATGAATATCCGAAAACAATGAATAGATTAAATACAAGTCAATTAGACCTCACAATTCATGGAGAATTAAACATCTATGACCCTTTGGCTAGAAAAGTAGCTTAGCTACACATGTTCATCAATAAAACGAAAATAAAAAGTAGAAACATGATGAACCCGGTTGCCTGCTCTACCTCCAAGATGATCCAAGGTTCTTCAAGATCCAAAGATTCCAGATTAAAGATTAAAAAATTCCCCTCACCCTCTAGGGTTGGTTCTATTTATATTGTTAGAGGGATGACATGTGATCTTTTGCTAACAAGATACGAAAATATCTTTCCTTTTCCAAGTAGATTTCGAGAAGTGAATCTTCGTCTTCCTGGCACGCCCTACCACATGGCTGTGGGTCAAGTCGTGCCTTCCTCTGTGCATAATTCACGTATCATCTTCCGTGTCCAGTGTGTACCACGGCTCCACCCACGGCTAGATTTTCAACCGTGCCTTCCTCTGTGCATGATCTACAAGTCTTCATCCTTGTCCAGTGTGTACCACGGTCTACACCACGGCTAGATCCTAGGCCGTGCCATCCTCTGTCAAAGTTCCACAATTTCTTCTCCTTGGCAAGTCTAGCTTCCACCACGGCTCCAAGCACGGTTGCTCCTACGGCTGCCACCACAGTCGTTCCCTAAACCGTGTCTCTCTTTCTCCTGCAGTGTGTAGTACGGTTTACAACATGGCCAGATCTCAAACCATGCGTCCTTCTAGATAGATACTTGCTCAAGTGCTTTCCTCCGGTGGTGTAACTCCTTGTCTTGATCCAAGTTGTAGATGACTTCTCTAATTTACTTGAATTAGCATCCTTGACTCCATTTAACCTAATTTACCACCATAATAGAATTAAGTACCATTTCCTTATGATTTCTATAAAATCAATAATAATTTAACGCAATTTATACTATAAAGATTGAGTATAAAATGGCTCTATCAGCATGATCTTAAGGCTGTGATGAGAAAGCGATTTGTTCCCAAGTACTATCACAGGGAACTCATGCAAAGGTTGCAAATGTTGAGACAAGGTAGTAGTAGTGTGGAGCACTACCACAAAGAGATGGAGATGATCATGACCAGGGCTGATGTAGATGAGGAAGAGGAGGCCACCATGGCACGATTCTTGGGTGGTTTAAACAAAGAAATTGCTGATAGGGTAGAATTGCAACATTATGTGGAGTTGGAGGATATGGTGCATCTAGCTATCAAAATTGAGAGACAACTCCAAGGAAGAGGTCCACACAGGTATGTTTCCAAACCTTCTTCCAGTTCTCATTCTGCATGGAAGGGTTATGGAAAGTTTGATTTTAAGGGAAGTAAGCCTACTACTGATGTTGCAAAGGGGAAGGTAGTTAGGGTTTCACCTGAGAAACCTAAGGAGGCTGAACCCAAGGGCAGGAACAGGGACACTAAATGCTGGAAGTGTTAGGGTGTAGGGCAAATTAGCAAGGATTGCCCTAATAAGAGAACAGTTGATGGGGATCAAGTAGCATCAAGAGTTCTCGAGCCAAAGTCTAATGACCCGCTACATGGTATTGGAGGTCCAATGACAAGAGCTAGAGTTAAGCAAGCGGGAGAAGCCTTGCAAGGATTAGTTATGGAACTCCAAGAGCAAGAAGCAAGTCGACACAAGTCTAATTCAAGCCCCGAGCTAGTAAACATAATATATCAAAGCACGGACGAAGCGAAGGCCATCAACGATGGAACGACAGCCTTCAGCAAAGGGAAGGCCGCTGGCCTAAATTTCAAGGCTGCCGGCCTTGGAAGCTGCACAGCCGGCGTAGTGCCGGCCTAGATATTCGTGGAACGTCTTTTTGTTTTCTTCCGTTATTTTAAATCCGGCCATATATGAATTTAGGCTGCCAGCTTATGTGTTTTTTTTCGAATATAACACCTTATGTTGTCATTTGAAAGGACACTTTTATCAGATTGAGTACAAATTTCCTTGAGAGAATCCTCTCTTCTTTAGTTCTTGCAATAGAACTTCCTTCGATTTCTTCATCCTAAACGCTTGGAGAAATCAATCCAGATAGCTTAGGTTCTAATCGACGGGTTCGATTGGGGTCGGGTTTCGTTTCATTTTCGATTCAATTTCGATTCTCGGGTTTGAATCCTTCTTGAACGTTGGGTCTTAGATCGATATCTAGGGTTCACGTCATTTGGTATTAGAGCCAAGGCTCATTGAATCGGGTAATCTCTATCCTTGTTAATATTTTTCTTTAATTGATTGCATAAATTTTCTATCATAGTAAAAAAAAAAAAAAATTGTTGTTGTTGTTCGTGGAATTATTATTCTGTTTCGACGACCGGAAATTCCAATTGCCGAATCCCAAAGGCAATTCCATTCTCTTGAATTAGTTAGTCAATAAAGTTCACAAAAAAAAAAGAACAGAAAATTCGTATAGAAAAAAAAAATTCCAATTTATATTTTAGTTTGTTTGTTTAATTGTTCAAGTTCATTGTTTCCTATCAAATTCACTATATTCCATATTGGTCAATCGTAGTTATTCATTGAGTCGTCGTATTTTCGTGTTGAAATTCTGAGTTGTTGGTTGATTTATCCTAGTGGTTTATTTTGGAGAAAAACTCATTGAGTTAGTTCTTGAGCAAGGATTTGCAAAGGAGAGTAGAGTGGTGAGAATTTTATCGTAGAAAATCAAAATTCTGAGATACACGAGTGTACACACATCTTTGAGTGTAAATTGGTGAGGGAGTGAATTGTGAGGCCTTGATATATTTTTTTCTTACTAACGATCTTTTTTGCAGCAAACATGTCTGGCCAAAGTTCACTTGACAGGGAAAAGGGAGTAGGAGATAATAAGTTGTTGTTTCATGCGCTATTGGGTGAGATGAGAAAAATGATAAGGGCTGAGTTGGAGCCAGTCCATCAAAGGATGGATAGGATGGAGTAAAGTAGGGAGGCCACGGGTAGCACTACAATGGGTCGAAGATTTGAGAGGCTTCCAAGGAGGGGAGTGAGAATAGAAGAGGGAGAGGACACTGAATTAGGAGAGTATAACTTCGTGATGGGGAGAGAAAATACCCAAAGAAGAGATAGTAAGTTGGGTAGCATAAAGATGAAAATACCTTCCTTTCAAGGGAAGAATGACCCAGAATTATACTTGGAATGGGAGCGAAAGGTTGATCACATTTTTTAGTGCCATAACTATTTAGAGGACAAGAAAATTAAACTTTCAGCAGTTGAGTTCACTGACTATGCAAGTGTATGGTGGGATCAACTGGTTAGGAATAGGAGACGGTATGGAGAGGAACCTGTTAGCACTTAGGGGGGAATGAAAACTATTATGCAGAAGAGGTTCATTCCTAATCACTATTATAGGGATTTGCATAGGAAGTTGCAGGGTCTGACACAAGGGTCCAAAAGTGTAGAGGACTATTATAAGGAGATGGAAATAGCCATGATTAGAGCTAAGGTGGAGGAGGATGATGAAGCTACAACGGCTAGGTTCATTGGTGGATTGAATAGGGAGATCGCTGATATTGTTGATCTACAACATTATGTAGATATTGAGGAATTATTGCATAAGGCGATCAAGGTTGAGAAGCAGCTAAAAGGAAAGAGTACTTCAAGGTATCACCCAGTTTCAAGTTCTTCCAGGTATAATTCAACTTCTAGTTCTTCATGGAAGTCGAATTGGAAGAATAACAAACCACCACCGAAAACTAAGGAGGAAGAGAAGGCTAAGGCACCGGCATCTTATTTGAAAGGTAACATTGAAACCAAATCTACTTCTAGATTGCGTGATATTAAGTGTTTCAGGTGCCAGGGATTTGGGCATATTGCATCGCAGTGTCCAAACACTAAGGCGATGATCCTTTTGGAGAGTGGTGATGTGGAGAGTGTGAGTTCAGGGGAAGATGATGACATGCCCCCACTGGAAGATTGTAGTGATGTGGATTTAGAAGGGCCTGTAAAGGGAGAGATGCTTGTTACCAAGCGGGTTCTTAATACTCAACTTAAGGATGAGGGTGATAAACTATAGCGAGAGCATATTTTTCATACTAGATGCCATGTGAATAACACGGTGTGTAGTTTGATTATTGATAGTGGTAGCTGTACAAATGTTGCTAGCACATTGTTGGTTGATAAACTGAACCTAAAAACTGAGAAGCATGAATAGCCTTATAAGTTGCAGTGGTTGAGTGAATGTGGGGAGGTTAAAGTGATCAAGAGAGTACTGGCCTCTTTCTCTATAGGGAAATATCGTGATGAGGTATTGTGTGATGTGGTACCTATGCAAGCTTGCCACATATTACTAAGACGACCTTGGCAGTTTGATAGAAAGGTCACCCACGATGGGTATCATAATAGGTATTCATTTATTCTAAACAAAAGACAGTTGGTCTTGACACCCCTTAATCCTTGGGAGGCTAGTGAGGATCAGATGAGAATTGCTAGAGAGTTCAGAGAGAGAGGGAAACACAAGAGTGAATAAGGAAAGAAAATTGAGACTGTAAAAGAGAGTGGCAAAAACACACTGGTGAGTTGTGAGAAGAAAGAATTAGAGGGAAACACGAGTGGCATTGGAGAGGCAAGTGAGATTAATAGTGCTTTGAGGGCAAAACGACATTTACTTGTACTGATGTACAAGGATGTTTATCTTTCCATTGACCATCTTAACTCTTCTTTGCCTGCAGTTGTTGTTTCTCTTTTGCAGGAATTTGCTGACTTATTTCCTGAAGAAGTACCAAGGGGATTGCCTCCACTAAGAGGCTTTGAACATCAGATTGATTTTATTCCAAGTGCTTCAATTCCAAATAGACTAGCATACTGGGCGAATCCAAAGGAAACCAAAGAGATCCAGAGGCAAGTTGATGATCTGGTAGAGAAGGGGTTTGTGAGAGAGAGCCTCCGTCCATGTTCAGTTCTAGTCATCTTGGTTCCAAAGAAGGATGGAACATGGCAAATGTGTGTCGACTGTCGAGCAATCAATAAGATCACAGTTAAGTATAGACATCCCACCCCTAGACTTGATGATATGCTTGATGAATTGCATGGTGCTTGTCCATTTTCCAAAATTGACTTAAGGAATGGCTATTACCAGATTAGAATGAAAGAGGGGGGCGAATGGAAAACTGCTTTTAAAACTAAATTCGATATCTATGAGTGGATGGTAATGCCTTTCGGGTTAACAAATGCGCCTAGCACATTTATGAGATTAATGAATCATGTTCTTCGTGCTTTTATTGGGAAATTTGTTGTTGTGTACTTTGATGACATCTTAGTTTATAGCAAGACGTTAAATGAGCATGTTACGCATTTACAATGTCTTTTTGCTTTTTTGAGAGAAAATAAGTTATATGCCAACTTGAAAAAGTGCACCTTTTGCATGGAAACTGTGGTTTTTCTTGGGTTTGTTGTAGGTGCAAATGGGATTGCTGTTGATGAGGAGAAGGTGAAAGCAATTAGGGAGTGGCCCACACCAAGGAATGCAAGTGAGGTCAGAAGCTTTCATGGATTAGCAAGCTTTTACAGGAGATTTGTTAGGGACTTTAGTTCTATAGCTGCTCCTTTAAACGATCTTGTTAAGAAGAATTCTGAGTTCAGATGGACTGAAGAACATGAGAAGGCCTTTAACGCTCTGAAAGGTAAGTTGACTAATGCACCCTTACTTGTTCTTCCTAATTTTGAGAAGGTTTTTGAGATAGAATGCGATGCTTCTGGGAAAGGTATTGATGGTGTTTTGATGCAGGATTCCAAGCCAATTGCTTATTTTAGCAAAAAGCTCAATGGTGCTTGTTGATGAAATCGCAATCACACAAATTAAAATCCTTTTTTACTCCGACTCTTCCTTGCGATCAATTAGGCAAGTGCACCTATCGATTACAGTAGTATAGAGTTTAAGCACGGATATCGTTCCCTCAGGGATCTATAAGTACTAATACTAACCTCAAACCGACTATCTAACCGCACAATTTTGAGTGAATTGATTTAACCAAATTACCTAAATTAAACTAAATTATCTAATAGAACTGAAATCAATGAATATCAAACAATGAGTTAAATTATCAAATCCAATGTTCCAACGCATACCCTACTCTTACTACTCATCTAATTACTATGCAACTTCAATCCTTAGAAAACTAATTAATGAATACTGATTATCTCTGATCCGCGGGGCATCTAACACTAAGTCAATGTTTCTTCCAAAATCACTAACTCCTAATTCTAACCGTATTAACAAAGATCCCTCTTTTATTAACAACAATCAGAATTGCATGACTATACCACAACCCTCAATTAGATTAAATCATTATATCCAATCTAATACGGAAAACTTATGCTTTCTATCCCTAGATTGCATACAAGCCTTTTCATCCAATGTATGATCTATTCAAACAAGAGATTTTCCAATCAACTTATCAGAAATCAATGTAATCTAATGCTGGCCAAACATCAAATCAACAATATATAATAAACAACATGGATGAAATCAGAGATGCTCAATCGTCATTAATTTTGCAATAAACCCAATGTTACATAGTAATCAAACTTTCGTAAGATCCGGGTATGAAATAATTAGCTACACATGGTTCTCAAGGAATAACAAAATGAAATAATCAAATCTATGTGTGAACCCCTTCTAGAATTAAAGCTCGAAAATTCCTTTGACTGCTGTTGTTCTCCAAAATTCCAGGATGTGTTTTCTGCCTTCCTCAAAACTACTTTCTCTCTCTTCAAAGACGACTATTTATACCTATGGTAGCTTCCTCTCTAGCGTGTAGGAGATATCCTTTAAATATGGACGAAAGATTTAAAATCGATTTGAAGATATCTTTCCTTCGATAGACACACGGTCATACTACACGGGCGTGTAGATAAACCGTGTATCTCTCTAAATCAGTGAACTTTGGGCGTGTATATCCCACACGGCCATTTGTAATAGCCGTGTATTCCTCTGTCTTCTTTGTTCTTCATACACGGTTGATTACACGAGTGTGTAACTCAACCGTGTGTCCTCCTCAATGTGTTCTTCTTATGCACGGTTGGGTTACACGGGTGTGTATTCCAACCGTGTACTGGTCTGTCGTGAAAACTCTTCTTCTATGCTGATACACGGTCGGATACACGCCTGTGTATCCGAACCGTGTAGTCTCTTGATTCCTTCACATGGCCGTTTGTAAAACCGTGTGACTTCCTTTAACTTCAAAGCATTCCCTTTTTACTTGCTTTTATCTCCAATTCGTCTTGAATTTAAATACTTTTCAACAAATCCTCCTTTTCCACACCAGAATCATGAAATATAAATCAATTAAGCATCATAATCTTATATTTTCACGCCCATTTATCTCAAAAATTGACTTAATCATCTCCAATTATAAGAGTTAAAATAGATTTATCAATGCTACATTAAACTACCCAGTCTATGACAAGGAGCTCTATGCTTTGGTGAGGACCTTGCAGACTTGGCAACATTACTTATGGCTTAAGGAGTTCATCATTCATTCTGATCATGAGAGTTTGAAGTTCCTGAAAACTCAAGGTAAGTTGAATAGGAGGCATGTGAAATGGATGGAGTTCATTGAGACCTTCCCATATGTGATCAAATACAAGCAAGGAAAAGAGAACGTGGTAGCTGATGCACTTTCTCAAAGGTATTCACTTTTGACTTCTTTGCAAACTAAATTGCTTGGGTTTGAACTCATTAAGGAGTTATATGAGACTGATGCTGATTTTGGTCAAATTTGGGCTGCTTGTGTTGAGTTTGGATATTCTGATTTCTATAGGCATGATGGGTTTTTGTTTAAGAAAGATAAGTTATGCGTGCCTAAAAGCTCTGTGCGTGAATTGCTTGTGAGGGAAACACATGGGGGTGGTTTAATGGGACACTTTGGTGTTAAAAAGACTTTGGATATTTTGCATGAACATTTTTATTGGCCAAAAATGAAACATGATGTGCAAACTGTGTGTGACAAGTGCATTGCATGTAGACAGGCCAAATCCAGAGTAATACCCCATGGAGAATACATTCCATTGCCTGTGCCTAATCAACCATGGACTGACATTTCTATGGATTTTGTGTTAGGGTTACCACGATCTCAAAGTGGCAAAGATAACATATTTGTTGTTGTCGATAGGTTTAGTAAGATGGCTCACTTCATTTCCTGTTCTAAAACTAATGATGCACAACATATTGCCGATTTGTTCTTTAGGGAGATTGTACGGTTACATGGCTTGCCTAAATCCACTATGAGTGATAGGGATGTGAAATTTTTAAGTCATTTTTGGCGTACTTTGTGGAATAGGCTAGGCACTAAATTGTTGTTCTCTACTGTTGCACACCCCCAAACTGATGGTCAGACGGAAGTAGTCAATAGGACTCTTTCAACCTTGTTGCGTGTTATGATTCATAAGAATTTGAAACAATGGGAGAAATGTCTGCCACATGTAGAATTTGCATATATTAGAACTATGCATTTCACTACATCTTATTCTCCATTTGAGGTAGTGTATGGTTTTAACCCTCTGACTCCATTGGATATTTTTCCTTTGCCTGTTAACGAATTTGTTGATCTTGATGGAAAGAAAAAGGCAGAGTTTGTAAGGGAATTGCATGCTCAGGTTCGCGCCAACATTGAGAAGAAAAATGAGCATTATGCTCGACAGGCCAATAAGGGTCGTGTGAAGACTGTTTTTCATCCAGGAGATTGGGTGTCGGTACATCTGAGAAAGGAGAGATTTGCTAAACAGCGGAAATCTAAGTTGCACCCCAGGGGAGATGGGCCATTTCAAGTGTTGGAGCGCATAAATGATAACGCTTACAAGATTGACTTGCCAAGTCACTATGGTAATGTAAGCGCAACCTTTAATGTTTCTGACCTTTCTCTGTATGATGCAGGTGATTCGAGGTCGAATCGTTTCGAGGAAGGGGGGAATGATGGGGATCAAGTAGCATCAAGAGTTTTCGAGCCAAAGTCTAATGACCCGCTACATGGTATTGGAGGTCCAATGACAAGAGCTAGAGTTAAGCGAGCGGGAGAAGCCTTGCAAGGATTAGTTATGGAACTCCAAGAGCAAGAAGCAAGTCGACACAAGTCTAATTCAAGCCCCGAGCTAGTAAACATAATATATCAAAGCACGGATGAAGCGGTGGCCATCAACGATGGAACGACAGCCTTCAGCAAAGGGAAGGCCGCCGGCCTAAATTTCAAGGCTGCCGGCCTAGATATTCGTGGAACGTCTTTTTTTTTTCTTCCGTTATTTCAAAGCCGGCCATATATGAATTTAGGCCGCCAGCTTATGTGTTTTTTCCAATATAATACCTTATGTTGTCATTTGAAAGGACACTTTTATCAGATTGAGTAAAAATTTCCTTCAGAGAACCTTCTCTTCTTTAGTTCTTGCAATAAAACTTGCTTCGATTTCTTCATCCTTAACACTTGGAGAAATCAATCCAGATAGCTTAGGTTCTAATCGACGAGTTCGATTGGGGTCAGGTTTCGTTTCGTTTTCGATTCAATTTCGATTCTTGGGTTTGAATCCTTCTTGAACGTTGGGTCTTAGATCGATATCTAGGGTTCGCGTCAACAATGGTGATAAGAAATGGAGAAATTGTGACAGATGATGAGGGAGATGATAATGAGAGTGCAGATGATGACATGCCCGAGCTGGAGGCTTGTAGTGATGCTGGTAATGTTGAGGAGGCTGTGAGAGGTGACCTATTTGTAGCTAGGCGTGCACTGAGTACCCAGCTAAAGGAGGATGGTCCTGAGGAATAGAGAGAGAATCTATTTCATACTAGATGCCATGTCTAGGGAAAGGCATGTAGTGTGATTGTTGATAGAGGGAGTTGTACTAATGTGGTGAGTACACTCTTGGTTAATAGGTTGGGATTGCCTGCTATACCACATCCAAGGCCATACAAACTTCAGTGGCTTAGTGACTGTGGAGAGATTAGGGTGAACAGGCAAGTCCTCATTTCTTTTTCCATTGGCAAATACAGTGATGAGGTGCTCTGTGATGTTGTTCCTATGCATGCTGGGGACATCTTGTTAGGTAGACCTTGGCGGTTTGATAGGAAAACCTTGCATGATGGATATCTCAACAGGTACTCTTTTACTAAGGATGGCAGGAAAACCATTTTGGCACCACTGTCCTTTAAAGAAGTGTATGAGGACCAATGTAAATTGGAGAGGCTGAGAGTGGAGGACGAAAGCAAAGAGAAGGAGTAGAAAGGGAACTTCAGAAGGAGAGAAAAACAAGAGTGAAAATCAAAAGAGTGGAAAAATTGAGAAGAGTGAAAAGAAAGAGGGGAGTGAAAAGCAAGACAACAATCGGCCAGGAGAGAAAAAGAGTAAAAATGTGAGCTTGATTGCTAGGTCCCGTGAGGTTAGGAATGCTTTGAGTGCCAGTAGACCTATATTTATACTTCTGTACAAAGGGGCTTGCTTGGCCACTAATGATGTTAACCAATGTTTGCTTAGTGTGTTTTCTGATTTGTTGCAGGATTTTGGCGATGTATTTCCAGAGGAGTTGCCTAGTGGACTTCCACCAGTCAGGGGCATAGAGCATCAGATTGACTTCATTCCTAGAGCTGCCATACCCAACCGACCTGCATACAAAACTAATCCCAATGAAGCCAAGGAGATCCAGAAACAAGTTGAAGAATTGCTGGAGAAAAGGGTATGTAAGAGAGAGTTTGAGTCCCTGTTCAGTTCCTGTGATTCTAGTGCCTAAGCAGGATGGGACTTGGAGGATGTGTGTAGACTGCAGAGCCATCAACAAAATCACTGTAAAGTCTCGCCACCCTATTCCTAGGTTAGATGATATGTTAGATGAATTGTATGGTTCTTACTTGTTTACAAAAATTGATCTGAAATCTGGATATTATCGGATATGCATGAAAGTAGGAGATGAATGGAAAACTGCATTTAAGACTAAATTTGGTTTGTATGAATGGCTTGTCATGCCTTTTGGTCTTACTAATGCACCTAGCACTTTTATGCGACTGAGGTGGTTAATAGGACTTTAATTCAGTTGTTGAGGGCAATCATAGAGAAGAACATTAGGACTTGGGAGGATTGCCTATCATTTGTGGAGTTTGCATATAATAGGGCTGTATATAGCACTACTCATTATTCAACATTTGAGATTGTGTATGGTTTTAATCCACTGACTCCTATTGATTTATTGCCATTGCCACCTAACACGTTTGTGAGTTTTGATGCGGATTCCAAGGAAGATTTTGTGAGAAAGCTACATGCACAGGTAAAGAGTAAGATTGAGAAACAAAATGCCAAAGTAGCTTCAAGGGTGAACAAGGGCAGGAGACCCATGATTTTTCAGCTTGGAGATCGGGTTTGGGTGCATTTTCGCAAGGAGAGGTTTCCATTATAAAGGAAATCCAAGTTGAACCCCAGGGGAGACGGTCTATTTCAGATACTTGAGAGAATCAATGACAACGCCTACAGAGTTGACTTACCAGGTGAGTATAATGTTAGTGCCACTTTTAATGTCGCTGACTCGAGTCCTTTTGATGTAGGTGATGCTTTTGATTCGAGGACGATTCCTTTTGAGGAGAGGGGGAATGTTATGGAAGAGCCACTGTGACACAAACCCTAGATATCGATCTAAGACCCAATGTTCAAGAAGGATTCAAACCCGAGAATCGAAATTGAATCGAAAACGAAACGAAACTCGACCCCAATCGAACCCGTCGATTAGAACCTAAGCTATCCGGATTCATTTCCCCAAGCGTTTAGGATGAAGAAATCGAAGGAAGTTCTATAGTAAGAACTAAAGAAGAGAGGATTCTCTCAAGGAAATTTTTACTCAAATTGATAAAGTGTCCTTTCAAATGACAAAACAAGGTGTTATATTCAAAATATCACATAAGCTGGTGGCCTAAATGCATATATGGCCGGCTTTGAAATAACGGAAGAAAAGAGAAAAAGAAAAGAAGTTCTACGGAGGTCTAGGCCGGCTCTCCGCCGGCGGTGCAGATTCCAAGGCCGGTAGCCTTGAACTTTAGGCCGGCAGCCTTAACCCATCGGTGTTGCTTCCCTCAAGGTCGGCCAAGAAGGCCAGCGGCCTTCCCTTGACGCTAAAGGTTGTCCTTCCATCGTTGTTGGCCTCCACTTTGTCCATGCTTTGATATATTATGTTTACTAACTTGGGACTTAAATTAGACTTGTGTCGACCTGCTTCTTGCTCTTAGAGTTCCATAACTAATCCTTGCAAGGCTTCTCCCACTCGTTTGGCTCTAGCTCTTATCATTGGACCTCCAATACCATGTCGTGGGTCATTAGACTTTGGCTCGTGAACTCTTGATGCTACTTAATCCCCATCATTCCTCCCTTCCTCAGAAAGATTCGTCCTCGAATCACCTGCATCATACAAAGAAAGGTCAGAAACATTAAAAGTTGCGCTTACATTACCATAGTGACTTGGCAATTCAATCTTGTAAGTGTTGTCATTGATGCGCTCCAACACTTGAAATGGCCCATCTCCCCTGGGGTGCAACTTAGATTTCCGCTATTCGGCAAATCTCTCCTTTCTCAGATGAACCCACACCCAATCTCCTGGATGAAGAACAGTCTTCACACGACCCTTATTGGCCTGTCGTGCATAATGCTCATTTTTCTTCTCAATGTTGTCGCGAACCTGAGCATGCAATTCCCTTACAAACTCTGCCTTTTTCTTTCCATCAAGATCAACAAACTCATTAACAAGTAAAGGCAAAATATCAAATGAAGTCAGATGGTTAAAACCATACACCACCTCAAATGGAGAATAAGATGTAGTGAAATGCACAGTCCTATTATATGCAAATTCTACATGTGGCAGACATTTCTCCCATTGTTTCAAATTCTTATGAATCACAGCACGCAACAAGGTTGAAAGAGTCCTATTGACTACTTCCATTTGACCATCAATTTGAAGGTGTGCAACAGTAGAGAACAACAATTTAGTGCCTAGCCTATTCCACAAAGTACGCCAAAAATGACTTAAAAATTTCACATCCCTATTGTAAACACCCCATTTTTTGCCCTAAAAATCAATAATAATCAATTTCCAATTATTCCCAATTTTTTTCCATTTTTTCTCTAATTTAGCAAAAATAATAAAAATATTCAAAAATTAAAAATAAATAGGAAAACACATCAATTTTGAAAAATGATTTTAGAAATGGAAATAATAAAGGATAAATAATTTTTACAAATTTTTGAAATGTCAAAAAATACAAAAAAATAAAAAAATCGCATTGCATATATGCAATTTGCGAAATAAACAAAATCAGGAAAATGGGCTAGCTCAGCTGGTCCGAGCCGTGGCTAAGTGGGTGCGTGCGGGTGCGAGGTCGCGGGTTCGAAATGCGGGGGAAGCAGTTTCCACGTTTTGCGATTTTTTCATTTACCCAAGACACGTGGCAGCATCTGATTAGCTGGAGGGAACGCACGCGCCGGGCGCGTGATCGTCTTCAACCTTAGTCTGAGATCGCCGGCGAGGGGAAAAACTCGAATTTCAGCCGTTTTGATTCGATTTTTTGCACAAATCCAACAGATCTTCAACAGAATTGAGATAAACATCATCCAATTGGAATCAAATCTCAACAAATCGAAGGATTACACAAATCGGAGTTGGTTCATTTAACCGTCGATCCGATTTGCCTCGATCGGTGGAAATCCGAGCTTATCCAGCTCGTTTCGAGAGCCTATAAATAGAGGAGGAAGTGAGGAAGCCAAATTAGAGATTACAAGCGAGAGAAAGTGAGAGAAAAGAGTGAATCGGAGAGCACCGGAGGAAATCAAAACCGCGACTGCCGATCAGGAGCTGAGCAACCACCAGGAAGCATTTCTGGAGCAAACCACCGCCACCATTGGATTCCTCACCCTCGATAACCTAGGATTCTACACCTCACCCGCTGCAAAAGGCCGCCAGAACGCCGTCAACGAGCACTTCCCGCCGCCGTGTCCGACCGATCCGACTCGACTCGCTTCGACCTGACCCGACCCGCGCACCGACCCGGATCCAGGTAAGCCGGATTCTCCGGATTTTTTTGAATTTTATTTGATTTATTATTTTGTTATTTATTTATTAATTTTTTATTTATGTATTTATTTATTTATGAAAATGTTAGAAATTAGATTTTTTAAGATTTAAGAAAAAATAATAATAATAATAAAAATCAAAATAAAAATAATAAAAATGTAGAGAATAATAATAAAAATATTAAGAAGATAATAATAAAACTTTAGATTTTAAAATAGGATAGATAATAACTTAGGATCAAAGTTCTAACAAAAATTCACAAAAACTATGAAAAAACTAATAAAAAATCATAAAAATCATGAGAATTCATAAAAATGATAAAAAATCATAAAAATGATAAAAAAAAATCATAAAAATCATAAAAATTACAAAGAAAATCATAAGAAATTAATAAAAAATTAACAAAAATTATAAAAATAGAAAAAAAAGAGTTTTTAGCACTTAGAAAAATCATTTTCCTAAAATAAATCCAAAAATTGATGTTTTCCCCTAAAACTCATTTTCAAAAATCAGATTAAAGCTTAGGTTTAGATTTTTTAGAAAAATCCCAAAAATGTTAAAAACATAAATCAAAAGATTTTTTCAAAATTAAAATTCACAAACCCACTAAATCTTTTCAGGAAAAGCGAACTACGGCTTGTTTGATCCTGACTAGTAGGTACGTAGGTACCCATTTGGGTCAACCTATAAAATGAAATAAAAATCATTTTCTTAGAATAATAAAAAACATAATAAAAAGTAACAGAAACAAAATAAAAGGCATTTCTAGATGGGAACAATTTTAGGAGATTAGGTGGTAACCGTAAGGTTTTAATAGGTTAGCTTCCAGACTTAGAAACTCTGGTTTTCCTTTTCCTCTTTTCACCAAAAACGAGAAGAGGAAATCACGACGACTAGTGGTCCAAATTAAGACTAATCCGCTCCTTTAATCTTAATTCAATATTTCCCAACAACAGTTAGGTGGCGACTCTAAAAATCAAACGAAATTCCTAATTCAAGTCGATGATCTACATTAGATGAGCATAGGGTCTAGTCTAGATCGGATTAGGAATGGGAATTCAAAAAAATAGACTCGACAGGATGGCGACTCCACTGGGGACCCATTCCAGTAGGCTAGCCACCTGAATCTCCTCAAGTGTTCCTTTTTAAGTTTCAATTATTGTTCTGTTACTAACTTTTTAGGCATTAATTAGATTTTAGTTTTCTTTACTGTGGGGTTTGCATGTATAAGTTTGTGTGAATAGATGCGGTCAAACCTGGACTGTCTTAGAAACCTAGGGGAGCCATTGTGTAGGTTTCGGGCGAAGTGAGTTGATCACCGTTCGGGAGCGATTAGGTTACCCCACCCAATGCTTCGATATGGCCTAAGATCCATTTCTCCGAGAATGCGGGAGGCCATAGAGCTTAGGGACCAATTAGAACCAACCTACTTGCATACACAACATCATAGGGTTGACAATTGATGACGATGTAATGATTTGTTGTTTTGTTTTGGAGTTCAAATCTATTTCCCTGTAATGTTTCATAGTTCTGTTTGTAATTAGGCAATTTCTTATTGTAATAGATGGCTAGCACCGCAATCGACCGCCTCCTCCGTAAAGAAATTCGGGTGTACAAACCTTTGGACCCAAAGTTGGTATTGGACCATTGGTTTACCTTATACAACCCGGAGGAGCAGGCCTTCATCTAGCAAAAGATAGGCCCCATCATCTCACTAACAAAGATAGAGGCGAATTTGCCTTTGGTACAGGCCATGCTCCAGTTATGGGAAGTCGAGCCCACAGCTTTCTTTATCGGGCCGCATGAAATCACCCCTACTTTGGAAGAGTACACCCAGCTACTACAGGCTCCAGCACTGATTGACCAAATCTATGCACCAGACCTTGAGGCCGGGCCAACCGGTACCTTTAGCCGACTACTAGGCAACCGTAAAACAGCAGTCAACAAAGCCTTAGCAGACTGTAATGGGTATTGCATACGGATGGATGATTTAGAAGCCTGGTTCATCGCCCGATAAGACAATGGGGATAGAAAGGACATACTGTGTGGGGACCCCAAGACTTACAAACAAAAAAGGGTGAATGCTTTCATCCTGACAGCTTTTGCCACTATACTGTTCCCTACTGGGACCTTCTATATTCACCACCGGGTTGCAGAGCTGGTAACCCAATTCCTGGAGGGAAGATCTTACATCTCGGCTCTATTAGCTAAACAGATCCGGAACTTGAATTTCCTCAAAAAGAAAGGCCATGGGATCTTCCGCTCAAGCCTCAACCTTCTGCTGATATGGTTCGTAAGCTACCTTAAGTGCTTTGGGTTGAACATAGTCCGAAAAGCCTTAGCCCAGTAGGTGGATCTTGTAGATTCATGTATAGAAAAGGAAAAGCTACCCGACGACCTTACCAGCCATAGTTGGGTAGAAGTGCTTAGAAGCTTCACTGCCGAAGATATTCTGTGGACAACCGGGTGGAGTTGCTGTGACAAAATTATTTTGACTTGCAGTAATTTCCAAGCCGTACCTCTAATCGGAATCAGCGGATGTATTGGATATCACCCCAACTCAGTGGTCCGCTAATTTGGTACTATCCAAGACATAGTTTATCGGCCCTCGCTGGAAGCAGTCACCTTTGAGTATCAAGATCTGAACCTGTTGGTAGCCGAGAAGTTTGCTAAGCTGGCAGAGGTCAAAGTACTTTGGGAAGCCAGAATTGAAAGCCCGAATGTGGACCTCAAGGAGCTAGATGGCGAAGTGGGAAAGCACCGAGCCACCAGGGAGTTTGTAATCCGCCAGCTGTACCAGACAGGGGAAAGAGCATACCGGGTTCCAGATGTCACTCAATCGAGGCTAGACAAAGTAAATCCAGAGCTAGAAATCTACTTAGAGCAGGTCAAGGCCCGGATGGAGGTATACTTTGAAGCTGCAGATTATAAGAAAGACATCTGGAAAGAACGATTCAAGGAATCCGACCAAAGGAACAAAGCCTTGGAAGCCCAGTTGGAGAAGACCAAAGCCAGAGTCGAAGAACTGGAAGCCGTCATCAACGGAAAGTCTGAACCTCCACAACAGAAGACCAAAAGAACTAGGAGATAGATCATTATTTGTAATATTTTATTTTGATCATTGAACTCCAAAATTTTCAATATTAATAAAAGTAAAGTTTCAATATTACATTGTCGATCAATTGTCAACCCTTTTATTTTCATCATTCGTGTGACACATGCATATCATTTTGCATACATTACACTAAAACAAAAAAACAAAATGCGGATCCAGGTATCAAGACAGCTCCCAAGCAACCGAACCCTCCCAGAAGTCCAATTCTCACACGTTCAAGAACAAAAATGGCCAACAGTAGCGACAACCACAACAACACCAATGCTGAAGCTGCCTCGGAGTCCAAGATCATGTCCCTAGAACAAACGGTCCAACAATTGGCTGCCCAGGTTCACCTCTTAACTGAAAGCATCGGCCTCCTACGCAACACTCAGCCAACCCAAGAAGAACATTCAAGGGCCAGAAAGGGGAAAGCAGTGGAGGGACAGCCTCCGGAATATGAAGAGATCAATTCCCACCTTAACCCGGCCTTTGAATATGAGCTGAAGGTCAACCGGGGGCCGACCTCTGACGACTTGAAAAAGGAGATGGAAGAGAGGCAAAAGGAGATGGAGAAGCGACTTTTCCAGCAGCTCCATGATAAGATGAAAACAATTGAGGGCCCTAATGGTTTTGAACAGGCTGGAATCACCAATCTGTCAGCATATAGGGAAGAGGTATACCCTGAGAAGTTCAAGACCCCAGAGTTTGAAAAGTATGATGGGATCGGGTGCCCCAAAATGCATACCAGGCTATATGCTCAAAAGATGAGCAAGTATGCTCAATACGACCAACTCATGATCCAGACCTTCCAAGATAGCCTCACAGGCCCTGCATTAGTCTAGTATGCCCACCTAGACTTCAATAATGTCAACACTTGGGAAAAGCTAGCCCGGGCGTTCTATGACCAGTACAAGTTCAATATTGAAGTCGCCCCATCTGTGATTGATCTGGGAAGTCTACGAAAAAGACATACTAAGCCATTTAAGGAGTATGCTCAGCGCTAGAGAGCCCAAGCCGCCAGAGTAGCAAACCCAATATCTAAGAAGGAATTGACATCTATATTTGTCAATACCTTGGACAAGACCTACTTTTCACACCTGGTAGGCCAGACCTCATCCAGTTTTGCAGATGTAGTAGCTGCGGGATGTAGGATCGAGAATGCCATCACCACCGACAGACTCCAAACAACGGAGCCTCCTAGGGTTACGCCAACACAAAGGCCCTTAGGAGGAAACAGAGCTAAAGAGTCCATCATCAGCACGGTCCATTCCGGTAAGGCAGAAAAACCTGGGACTCGTGTGACATTCCAGACCACGAGTACCCCAGCCCAACAACCCACGACAGGTCATACCCAAGCCGTCAGGGTCCCCAGGCAGTTCACTCCAATCCCTATACCGCTCAGTCAGGTCTTCGCTCGGTTGAGGGCAGACAACTTGATTAGTTTCGAGATCCCCAATAACCGGTACAGGCCCAAGAATTTCGACTCAAGCCTTAAGTGTGACTACCATATAGGTCAGGAGGGGCATTCTACAGATAGGTGCTGGAGGCTCCGGCACAAAATCCAAGACTTAATTGATGTAGGAATCATACAGCTGGATTTTGTGAACACCCCAACACCCAATGTCCACACCAACCCGCTGCCCAGCCATAAGCCCACTATTAACATGATCACATTTGATGAGTCAACTCCCAAGGAAGCCCCTAAGCAGAAGACGACGGACCAACAGAAGAAGCAACCCCATCAAGCACCAAAAGCACACATTAAAAGAGGGTGGTTAGCCGGAGACCCAACAGTCGGCACTTTGGGAGAATCACACGGGAGGTTCGAATACTTGGTAAGATATTCTTACACCCCAACTGAGTATGGGCCACCTAGCGGATGAGGGCCGAAATTTGAGAAGGAAGACAACCCTCCAAAGGAAGAGGAAAAGACTATAAACATGATCAATTCCCATCATAAGCCTAGAGTGATAAAGTGCTATGAGAGACAATCAACTGAGATACAAATCCCAAGGAAAAGATATGTATTCAATGTCCCGATACCGGTAGAAAGTTATAAGGCCGCACCTTTCGACTATCGGGCCCTCGAACAAGAGCGACCTCCTATGGTGGGAGGAATCACCCGCTCTGGGAGAATATACGACCCAAAGTATAGAACCCCGATCGGAGAGCCCGACGTGGAGAAAGGAGAGGAAGAGGAAGAGGGACTCGCTGCGTTTACAAAGATGGTCAAGGCAAGTGAATACAAGATAATGGAATAACTAAACAAAGTTCCAGCACAAATATCACTTATGGGCCTTCTAACAGCATCTGAGCCCCACAGGGAAGCACTCTTCAAAGTGCTCAAACAGATTCAGGTCCCAGAAGGCATCGCTATAGACAAAATAAGTCACGTGTCGGATTCTATTTTCACCATGGACCAGATATCTTTCTCTCCAGAAGAGCTAGGGGAGGAGGGAGACCAACATACAAAACCACTGTTCATAGTGGTCAGGTGCAACGACAGAATTATCTCCCGGGTACTCATCGACAACGGATCGTCCCTCAACGTTTGCCCACTGGCTACCCTCGACCTATTGGGAGTCGATCCAAGCAATATAACACCTAGCTCAACGGTGGTCAGAGCTTTTGATGGGTCAAAAAGAGATATGATAGGAGAGATAAACCTATCGGTGGAGATTGGTCCATAAGTATTCCACATATCTTTCCAGGTCCTCGATATCCCAAGATCTTTCAACCTACTCTTGGGAAGACCCTGGATACATGCTGCTGGAGCCATCCCCTCTAACCTCCACCAAAGGGTCAAATTCATTGCAAGTGGGTAGATAGTCACGGTACTGGGCGAACAGGATTACGCCATATACAAAGAGAATGCCATACCATATATTGGGGAAAAAGGTTCAGAAGACTTGGGATTGCAGATTTTCAATGAAGTGAACGTGGTGACTAGCAAAGAGGGCCATCAGTTTAAAGAGGGGCAGCACGGGACGTTTGGACTGGGGTACGTTCCTACGGCCGTAGAAGAAGCACAAACAAAAGGTGTCAAAGGAAGAATAAAGGAGAAGTCGATCGACACCCAGATGTGCATTCCACCTCTCCAACAATCTTTCCGAAAGGCAAACATCATTCAAGAGCCTCAGATGAACAAAGAGGACGACAGCAAAGGGAAATCAACCCCCCGCACGTCCAACCAGCATCCGGCTCTGAACAATTGGTTTTGTTATCCTATCAATAGCGCTAGGTTAGCTCAAAAGTAGAGAATAGTTATTGAACACATTTTTGAGACTCTTTATCAAATTCAATTACAGTTTGTTTTTCTTATATATAAGCTTTCATTTTTATGTTACTCAGATCTCCTACCATCGAACATCAAGGATATTTCGCGCAGATAGAAAATAAAAACGCTGATATCATTTCCAACGTTGCTGGGTCAGTTGTTGATGGCGATATCTTAGACCCCGAAATAATACAAGAAAATTGGCAAAAACATGAACAAAGCAGAATTTCGATCAACGAGCCTGTGGAGACAGTAAATCTAGGAAGCATGGAAAACCCTAAGAACCTTAAAATCGAGACCAGTTTGAGTGCCGAGCAAAAATGTGAGATAACCGGGCTATTAACAAAATACGCGAATGTGTTTGCCTGGTCATATGGTGACATGCCAGGGCTAGACCAATCAATAGTGGTTCATAGGCTTCCCACAAGGGAAGATGTCAAACCTAAAAAACAAAAACTGAGAAAATTTAGGCCTGACGTCATGCTAAAGATTAAGGAAGAAGTCAAGAAACTGCTAGAAGTAGGGTTCATTGAAGTATCCGACTACCCAGAATGGGTAGCAAATATAGTCCCCGTTATGAAAAAGAACAGAAAAGTACGTGTATGCATAGACTTTCGGGACTTAAACCAAGCTACGCCAAAGGATAATTTCCCCCTACCTCACATTGATGTTCTAGTAGAAAACACTGCGGGAAACCATCTCTTCTCATTCATGGACGGTTTCTTAGGATATAATCAAATAAAAATGGTTGAAGAGAATAAGACCAAAACGACTTTCATCACAACATGGGGAACTTTCTGTTACAAAGTCATGCCCTTCGGTTTGAAAAACGCCGGGGCAACGTATCAGAGAGCCATGGTCGCAATACTTCACGACATGATGCATCGAGAGGTTGAAGTATATGTCGACGACATGATAGCCAAATCCAAAGAAGGAGAAAGCCATATGGATATCCTGAGGAAATTGTTTAAACGACTGAGAAAATTTCAGCTCAAGTTAAACCCAGAGAAATGCACTTTCGGGGTCACAACGGGGAAATTGTTAGGATTTGTCATAAGCCAGGAGGGGATTAAAATTGACCTTGATAAGGTAAAGTCTATATTAGAGTTACCTTCCCCACGCTCCGTTAAAGAAGTGAGAAGCTTGCTGGGAAGATTAAATTATATAGCTCGTTTTATCTCATAGCTCACCGACAAATGCCGGCCATTATTCCGTCTGTTGAAGAAGAACGCCACAATAGAATGGGATGACGAATGCGAAGAGGCATTCAGGACAATCAAAGACTATCTTATAAAACCTCCGGTCTTGATAGTCCTGAAGCAAGGAAAGCCCTTATTCCTATACCTTACTATACTCCCTGAATCCATGCGATGCGTATTGGGGCAGAAAGATGACGAGAGAAGAGAGCGTTCCATATATTATCTAAGCAAGAAGTTCACAGATGGGGAACAGAGGTACTCAGAGGTGGAGAAGACTTGTTGTGCTCTAATTTGTTTCATGCATCGACTAAGGCAGTACACCCTTTACTATCATATTGAGTTGCTGACAAGACATGATCCTTTGAAATACTTGGTAGAGAAACTAGCTTTGATAGGGAGAATCTCTAAGTGGCAAATGCTCTTATCCGAGTTTGACATTACATACATAAATCAGAGCTCGATGAAAGGGTAAGCCTTAGCCGACCAATTGGCAGAACACCCTGTCAAGACAGATTCCCAAGAACTACAAGCTCAATTTCCGGACGAAAATATAGTGGAAGATACACCGGTAGGAGACTTTGGGATAGAGCAGAACCCGAAATGGAAACTGTTTTTCGATGGAGCCGCCAATGTATTCGGTTGTGGGGTTGGGGCAGTATTGATATCCCTAGACGGCACTCAATTCCCTGCAGCGACAAGAATTACCTTTCCATATACCAATAATGTCGCGGAATATGAAGCATGCATTCTTGGCCTCAAAATGGCCTGTCAAATGGAAATCCGTGAATTAGAAGTATACGGAGATTCGTCGCTCATCATACTACAGACAAGAGGGGAATACAAGACTAAAGACCCCAAACTGGTACCGTATCATCAACACTTGACAGAGCTAATCGAAGAATTCAAGGCAATCTCTTTCACATACATCCCGAGAACTCAGAATCAGTTTGCAGATGCACTAGCCACACTAGCATCTATGATCCAGACAACAGGGGGAGCCGAAATCCAACCGATGAAGATAGACATCGAAAATCGGCCCGCTTACTATTTAACAATTGAAAAAGTACAAGACGATAAGCCCTGGTATCACGACATTAGAACCTTTCTCCAAGAAAGTAAATACCTTGAAATGGCTAGCAAGAATGACCAGAGAACACTCAGAAGGTTAGCAAGCCATTTCTTACTAAGTGGGTCTGTACTCTACAAAAGATCATCTGATACCACCTTGTTGAGATGTGTGGACAAAAATGAAGCATGCGAACTGATAAAGGAAGTACATGAGGGAGTGTGTGGACGTCATATGAATAGCTACATGTTGGCCCGAAAAATCATGAGTTTAGGATATTATTGATTGACCATGGAATCGGATTGCATAAAATATGTCAAGCACTGTCATTTGTGCTAAGTATACGCAAATCGGATAAATGATCCGCCCAACGAGCTACACTTGTTATCAGCACCATGGCCTTTCTCCATGTGGGGAATCGACATAATTGGCCCAATCACTCCGACAGCGTCCAACGACCACAGATTCATACTGGTAGCGATTGATTACTTCACCAAATGGGTAGAAGCTTCATCATATACCAATGTCACGAAAGGGGTAATAGTCCACTTCTTGAAAAGGGACATAATAGTCCGCTTCTTGAAAAGGGACATAATAGCCCGATATGGAGCACCTGAGTCCATCATCTCCGACAACGGTACCAATCTTAACAACAAATCAATGACAGGTTTATGTCGACAATTCCACATAAACCACAGAAATTCAACTCCCTACCAACCTCAAATGAACGGGGCAGTAGAAGCAGCCAACAAGAATATTAAAAAGATCATCGAGAAAATGACAACAACTTACAAAGATTGGCACGAAATGTTAGTGTTTGCTCTCATGACTTATAGGACTTCAATAAGAACATCTACGGGAGCCACCCCTTATTCATTGGTATATGGTACAGAAGTAGTGCTACCAGTTGAAGTTGAAATACCATCATTCAGAATCCTGTCAGAAACTCAGTTAACTAAATCAGACTGGGTAAAGAAGAGGCTTGATCAGCTGAATCTGATTGATGAAAGAAGAATTACCGCACTATGTCATGGCCAGTGTTACCAACAAAGAATGGCCCGAGCATTTAACAAGAAGATGAGACCTCGATACTTCAAAGAGGGGGATCTGGTACTAAAGAAGGTTCTCCCGAATGCCCAAGATTCCAGAGGGAAATTTACCCCAAACTATGAAGGCCCTTATGTGGTGAAAAAGGTTCTGTCAGGAGGTGCTTTGATACTAACTCAAATAGGTGGTCCAGAATTGAGAGACCCCATTAACACAGATGCTGTAAAGATGTACTATCCTTAGGCAAGGGAATTGAATTTTTGCCAATGTTTATGAAAGCCAATATTCGATATAAATTTTGTTGAGTCGAGTTTTTACTTTTTACAAGCAAAGTTAATATCTCTGAATGGTCAATAATCCAAATCAATTCGCACCACAACAAATGCTCCTAAACACATTACCCAGCACTTCGCCAATGAAAGATAAAAACTAAAATGATGATGAATCTCAATAGATTTTGTAATAATTCTATCTACTCTTGAGCATTAAAACTAGTGCATTAGTAGAATAACACTACCATCAAAAGAGCCATGCGCATAAGAAAGGAAGCACATCAAGATTTTCAACCCTGTATCAAGATAAGAAGAAGTGAAGCAGAAACAAACTAGCCCGAAGGTTTGGTTGTTTGGTGGCTGTCCACGATAAACTGACAAGCATATTAAAATAAATAACTATCATGAAAGGCATCACATCATTTAGCTCAGTCAGTAGAAAGCATATTCAGAAGCATAAGATGAGTCAGCCCATAGTTAGGCATTTGTCTAAATATTCCTTTTAATAGGTGATGGGGATCAAGTAGCATCAAGAGTTCTCGAGCCAAAGTCTAATGACCCGCTACATGGTATTGGAGGTCCAATGACAAGAGCTAGAGTTAAGCGAGCGGGAGAAGCCTTGCAAGGATTAGTTATGGAACTCCAAGAGCAAGAAGCAAGTCGACACAAGTCTAATTCAAGCCCCGAGCTAGTAAACATAATATATCAAAGCACGGACGAAGCGGAGGCCATCAACGATGGAATGACAGCCTTTAGCAAAGGGAAGGCCGCCGGCCTAAATTTCAAGGCTGCTGGCCTTGGAAGATGCACAGCCTGCGTAGTGCCGGCCTAGATATTCGTGGAACGTCTTTTTGTTTTCTTCCGTTATTTCAAAGCCGGCCATATATGAATTTAGGCCGCCAGCTTATGTGTTTTTTTCGAATATAATACCTTATGTTATCATTTGAAAGGACACTTTTATTAGATTGAGTAAAAATTTCCTTGAGAGAATCCACTCTTCTTTAGTTCTTGCAATAGAACTTCCTTCGATTTCTTCATCCTAAACGCTTGGAGAAATCAATCCAGATAGCTTAGGTTCTAATCGACGGGTTTGATTGGGGTCGGGTTTCGTTTCGTTTTCGATTCTCGGGTTTGAATCCTTCTTGAACGTTGGGTCTTAGATCGATATCTAGGGCTCGCGTCATTTGGTATTAGAGCCAAGGCTCATTGAATCGGGTAATCTCTATCCTTGTTAATATTTTTCTTTAATTGATTGCATAAATTTTCTGTCATAGTAAAAAAAAAAAAAAATGTTGTTGCTGTTCGTGGAATTACTATTCTCTTTCGACGACGGGAAATTCCAATTGTCGAATCCCAAAGGCAATTCCATTGTCTTGAATTAGTTAGTCAGTAAAGTTCACAAAAAAAAAAAGAACAGAAAATTCGTATAAAAAAAATTTCCAGTTTATATTTTTGTTTGTTTGTTTAATTGTTCAAGTTCATTGTTTCCTATCAAATTCACTATATTCCATATTGGTCAATCGTAGTTATTCATTGAGTCGTCGTATTTTCGTGTTGAAATTCTGAGTTATTAGTTGATTTATCCTAGTGGTTTATTTTGGAGAAAAACTCATTGAGTTAGTTCTTGAGCAAGGATTTGAAAAGGAGAGTAGAGTGGTGAGAATTTTATTGTGGAAAATCAAATTGTGAGATACACGAGTGTACACACATCTTTGAGTGTAAATTGGTGAGGGAGTGAATTGTGAGGCCTTGATATATTTTTTATTACTAACGATCTTTGTTGCAGCAAACATGTCTGGCCAAAGTTCACCTGACAGGGAAAAGGGAGTAGGAGATAATAAGCTATTGTTTCATGCGCTATTGGGTGAGATGAGAAAAATGATGAGGGTTGAGTTGGAGCCAGTCCATCAAAGGATGGATAGGATGGAGCAAAGTAGGGAGGCCACGGGTAGCACTACAATGGGTCGAAGATTTGAGAGGCTTCCAAGGAGGGGAGTGAGAATAGAAGAGGGAGAGGACACTGAATTAGGAGAGTCTAACTTCGTGATGGGGAGAGAAAATACCCAAAGAAGAGATAGTAACTTGGGTAGCATAATGATGAAACTACCTTCCTTTCAAGGGAAGAATGACCCAGAATTATACTTGGAATGGGAGCGAAAGGTTGATCACATTTTTTAGTGCCATAACTATTCAGAGGACAAGAAAATTAAACATGCAGCAGTTGAGTTCACTGACTATGCAAGTGTATGGTGGGATCAACTGGTTAGGAATAGGAGACAGTATGGAGAGGAACCTGTTAGCACTTAGGGGGGAATGAAAACTATTATGCAGAAGAGGTTCATTCCTAATCACTATTATAGGGATTTGCATAGGAAGTTGCAGGGTCTGACACAAGGGTCCAAAAGTGTAGAGGACTATTATAAGGAGATGAAAATAGCCATGATTAGAGCTAAGGTGGAAGAGGATGATGAAGCTACAATGGCTAGGTTCATTGGTGGATTGAATAGGGAGATCGCTGATATTGTTGATCTACAACATTATGTAGATATTGAGGAATTATTGCATAAGGCGATCAAGGTTGAGAAGTAGCTAAAAGGAAAGAGTACTTCAAGGTATCACCCAGTTTCAAGTTCTTCCAGGTATAATTCAACTTCTAGTTCTTCATGGAAGTCGAATTGGAAGAATAACAAACCACCACCGAAAACTAAGGAGGAAGAGAAGGCTAAGGCACCGGCATCTTATTTGAAAGGTAACATTGAAACCAAATCTACTTCTAGATTGCGTGATATTAAGTCTTTCAGGTGCCAGGGATTTGGGCATATTGCATCGTAGTGTCCAAACACTAAGGCGATGATCCTTTTGGAGAGTGGTGATGTGGAGAGTGTGAGTTCAGGGGAAGATGATGACATGCCCCCACTGGAAGATTGTAGTGATGTGGATTTAGAAGGGCCTGTAAAGGGAGAGATGCTTGTTACCAAGCGGGTTCTTAATACTCAACTTAAGGATGAGGGTGATAAACTACAGCGAGAGCATATTTTTCATACTAGATGCCATGTGAATAACAAGGTGTGTAGTTTGATTATTGATAGTGGTAGCTGTACAAATGTTGCTAGCACATTGTTGGTTGATAAACTGAACCTGAAAACTGAGAAGCATGAACAGCCTTATAAGTTGCAGTGGTTGAGTGAATGTGGGGAGGTTAAAGTGATCAAGAGAGTACTGGTCTCTTTCTCTATAGGGAAATACCGTGATGAGGTATTGTGTGATGTGGTACCTATGCAAGCTTGCCACATATTACTGGGACGACCTTGGCAGTTTGATAGAAAGGTCACCCACGATGGGTATCATAATAGGTGTTCCTTTATTCTAAACAAAAGACAGTTGGTCTTGACACCCCTTAATCCTTGGGAGGCTAGTGAGGATCAAATGAGAATTGCTAGAGAGTTTAGAGAGAGAGGGAAACACAAGAGTGAACAAGGAAAGAAAATTGAGACTGTAAAAGAGAGTGGCAAAAACACACTGGTGAGTTGTGAGAAGAAAGAATTAGAGGGAAACACGAGTGGCATTGGAGAGGCAAGTGAGATTAATAGTGCTTTGAGGGCAAAACGACATTTACTTGTACTGATGTACAAGGATGTTTATCTTTCCACTGACCATCTTAACTCTTCTTTGCCTGCAGTTGTTGTTTCTCTTTTGCAGGAATTTGCTGACTTATTTCCTGAAGAAGTACCAAGGGGATTGCCTCCACTAAGAGGCATTGAACATCAGATTGATTTTATTCCAGGTGCTTCAATTCCAAATAGACCAGCATACCAAGTGAATCTAGAGGAAACCAAAGAGATCCAGAGGCAAGTTGATGATCTGGTAGAGAAGGGGTTTGTGAGAGAGAGCCTCAGTCCATGTTCAGTTCCAGTCATCTTGGTTCCAAAGAAGGATGGAACATGGCGAATGTGTGTCGACTGTCGAGCAATCAATAAGATCACAGTTAAGTATAGACATCCCATCCCTAGACTTGATGATATGCTTGATGAATTGCATGGTGCTCGTCTGTTTTCCAAAATTGACTTAAGGAATGGCTATTACCAGATTAGAATGAAAGAGGGGGACGAAAGGAAAACTGCTTTTAAAACTAAATTCGGTCTCTATGAGTGGATGGTAATGCCTTTCGGGTTAACAAATGCACCTAGCACATTTATGAGATTAATGAATCATGTTCTTCGTGCTTTTATTGGGAAATTTGTTGTTGTGTACTTTGATGACATCTTAGTTTATAGCAAGACGTTAAATGAGCATGTTATGCATTTAAAATGTCTTTTTGCTGTTTTGAGAGAAAATAAGTTATATGCCAACTTGAAAAAGTGCACCTTTTGCATGGAAACTATGGTTTTTCTTGGGTTTGTTATAGGTGCAAATGGGATTGCTGTTGATGAGGAGAAGGTGAAAGCGATTAGGCAGTGGCCCACACCAAGGAATGCAAGTGAGGTCAGAAGCTTTCATGGATTAGCAAGCTTTTACAGGAGATTTGTTAGGGACTTTAGTTCTATAGCTGCTCCTTTAAACGATCTTGTTAAGAAGAATTCTGAGTTCAGATGGACTGAAGAACATGAGAAGGCCTTTAACTCTCTGAAAGGTAAGTTGACTAATGCACCCTTACTTGTTCTTCCTAATTTTGAGAAGGTTTTTGAGATAGAATGCGATGCTTCCGGGAAAGGTATTGGTGGTGTTTTGATGCAGGATTCCAAGCCAATCGCTTATTTTAGCGAAAAGCTCAATGGTGCTACATTAAACTACCCAGTCTATGACAAGGAGCTATATGCTTTGGTGAGGACCTTACAGACTTGGCAACATTACTTATGGCCTAAGGAGTTCATCATTCATTCTGATCATGAGAGTTTGAAGTTCCTGAAAACTCAAGGTAAGTTGAACAGGAGGCATGTGAAATGGATGGAGTTCATTGAGACCTTCCCATATGTGATCAAATACAAGCAAGGAAAAGAGAACGTGGTGGCTGATGCACTTTCTCGAAGGTATTCACTTTTAACTTCTTTGCAAACTAAATTGCTTGGGTTTGAACTCATTAAGGAGTTATAAGAGACTGATGCTGATTTTGGTCAAATTTAGGCTGCTTGTGTTGAGTCTGGATATTCTGATTTCTATAAGCATGATGGGTTTTTGTTTAAGAAAGATAAGTTATGCGTGCCTAAAAGCTCTGTGCGTGAATTGCTTGTGAGGGAAACACATGGGGGTGGTTTAATGGGACACTTTAGTGTTAAAAAGACTTTGGATATTTTGTATGAACATTTTTATTGCCCAAAAATGAAACATGATGTGCAAACTGTGTGTGACAAGTGCATTGCATGTAGACAGGCCAAATCCAGAGTAATGCCTAATGGAGAATACATTCCATTGCCCGTGCCTAATCAACCCTGGATTGACATTTCTATGGATTTTGTGTTAGGGTTACCACGATCTCAAAGTGGCAAAGATAGCATATTTGTTGTTGTCGATAGGTTTAGTAAGATGGCTCACTTCATTGCCTGTTCTAAAACTAATGATGCACAACATATTGCCGATTTGTTCTTTAGGGAGATTGTACGGTTACATGGCTTGCCTAAATCCATTGTGAGTGATAGGGATGTGAAATTTTTAAGTCATTTTTTGCATACTTTGTGGAATAGGATAGGCACTAAATTGTTGTTCTCTATTGTTGCACACCCTCAAACTGATGGTCAGACGGAAGTAGTCAATAGGACTCTTTCAACCTTGTTGCGTGTTATGATTCATAAGAATTTGAAACAATGGGAGAAATGTCAGCCACATGTAGAATTTGCATATAATAGGACCGTGCATTTCACTACATCTTATTCTCCATTTGAGGTAGTGTATGGTTTTAACCCTCTGACTCCATTGGATATTTTGCCTTTGCCTGTTAACGAATTTGTTGATCTTGATGGAAAGAAAAAGGCGGAGTTTGTAAGGGAATTACATGCTTAGGTTCACGCCAACATTAAGAAGAAAAATGAGCATTATGCTCGACAGGCCAATAAGGGTCGTGTAAAGACTGTTTTTCATCCAGGAGATTGGGTGTGGGTACATCTGAGAAAGGAGAGATTTGTTAAACAGCGGAAATCTAAGTTGCACCCCAGGGGAGATGGGCCATTTCAAGTGTTGGAGCACATAAATGATAACGCTTACAAGATTGACTTGCCAAGTCACTTTGGTAATGTAAGCGCAACCTTTAATGTTTCTGACCTTTCTCTGTATGATGCAGGTGATTCGAGGTCGAATCTTTTCGAGGAAGGGGGGAATGATGGGGATCAAGTAGCATCAAGAGTTCTCAAGCCAAAGTCTAATGACCCGCTACATGGTATTGGAGGTCCAATGACAAGAGCTAGAGTTAAGCGAGCGGGAGAAGCCTTGCAAGGATTAGTTATGGAACTCCAAGAGCAAGAAGCAAGTTGACACAAGTCTAATTCAAGCCCCGAGCTAGTAAACATAATATATCAAAGCACGGACGAAGCGGAGGCCATCAACGATGGAACGACAGCCTTCAGCAAAGGGAAGGCCGTCGGCCTAAATTTCAAGGCTGCCGGCCTTGGAAGCTGCACAGCCGGCGTAGTGCCGGCCTAGATATTCGTAGAACGTCTTTTTGTTTTCTTTCGTTATTTCAATGCCGGCCATATATGAATTTAGGCCGCCAACTTATGTGTTTTTTTCGAAGATAATACCTTATGTTGTCATTTAAAAGGACACTTTTTATTAGATTGAGTCAAAATTTCCTTGAGAGAATCCTCTCTTCTTTAGTTCTTGCAATAGAACTTCCTTCGATTTCTTCATCCTAATTGCTTGGAGAAATCAATCCAGATAGCTTAGGTTCTAATCGACGGGTTCGATTGGGGTCGGGTTTCATTTCGTTTTCGATTCAATTTCGATTCTCAGGTTTGAATCCTTCTTGAATGTTGGGTCATAGATCGATATCTAGGGTTCGCGTCACTGGAGGAACATTCATCATTTGCAATTATGACCCTCAAGGCAATATTGTTGGGCAAAAACCCTACTAGGGAAAATATATTATCATTTGCCTTATTTTCGCTAATGGCAGTTGATAATTATTTAATAATAAGTTGTGCCATGTCATTAACGATGTAATTTTATAAATAAATTTGCTGTCAAATATGCACAAGTTTATCATTTCCTTTTTCCACTATGAGCACTTTAGTGTAAAATATGTGATGGAATACTATTAATTTTCATGCAAAGTGTAGCATTTGCTTGAATTACTTAGAAATGAAAGAACTACTTGCCTACTCAAGTGTTTACTTACAAAATCCTAACGTGTTAGAATTTGTTTGTATCATCTTCTATAGTATACCACTAATGATTTGAGTTGGAGCTACTAAAAGAATATGTTGTTGGCACAATCTAAAGAAAAATATAATTTTAACAAAACTAGTCTACTAAAAGAATATGTTGTTGGCACAATCTAAAGAAAAATATAGTTTTAACAAAACTAGTCAACCTTGTTTCTGACAAAAATAATAAACAAATAAGTATTCATTTGTGCATGATGTATGCTCAAACAAATTGATTTTTATATAGATTAATTTTTTTGTTCGATAGCAAAATAAAAAAGCATCAATATGATGCTTTTAGTAATCTTTATGTGTGTAGGTTTGATGAAAGATCTAGCAATAGAAATGCCAACAAGCCCTTAGAGGCATACGTGAAAATGTATAATGGGAAAGATGGACTTATCTTATTTTAGTTGGCATTAGAATTGTCTATAGAAATATATATTTGCTTGTTATTGCAATTGTAGTGCATCTTATATATATGTAAGGATTTGTTAATAAGTATAGTAGCACTTTCTTATTCCCAATAGAAAGAGAGCTTTAAGTGTTTTTATTTCTTTTTTTTTTTCATAAAATGATTATGGGTACTTAGATGCACTTCATAAGAGGCTAAAACATGAACTTTTTAATTTTTTATTTAGGCATACATATTAATAAAAAATTGAACTATCAATTGAAAAAGTTGAAATTATTACATAAAACTTGTGTAAGTTTGATTATTGAAAAATAAATTATGAAGGATTTAAATAAAAAAATTATAAGTAATTAAAACAAAAATATTAGCATCATATAAGTACAACTATTCTCTGATTTTTCTTGTGATGACTCCATGGCATTATTTCGTTAGTAATATTACAAAAAATTATATCATTTTCAACATAAATGATTAGACAATCTATCATTTAATAATCTCTATTCATTTTCATAATATTAATTCTAAAAACTTGTTATTACATCAAGTAATCTAATTGTTGTCTTTACCTAACATTTTACATAATCAAGTCCAACAGGCCTTAGCCCTTGACCTTGCTCACTTGCCAATTCACATGGTTGTTTACGAGCATAAATATTTATATTATATTATATATTATATATATAAAGCTCATGAGTCAGTTAAGTAGCATGCTCATGAGCAAACACCTCACAAGCTAACCAATGGGTGTGGTCATGTGGTTGCTCTTGACCATAATTACAAGTTGACTTGTTGATAATATAAATAAGCAATTTTGTGAGCAAGCTTACATGCAAAAATAAGAGATTGAGCTTACCAATTTAAATAAACAATCCTTATTTTGAACTCTAACTTAGCTCATATATATGTTTGACCCAATACGACTTTAAAACAAGGCAAGTTTGAGTAGCTCACAAGTGGGTTGATTCATTTGTAGCCTTCCTATCATCATGGTATAGCTATAAATGAATAAATTGCATTTTAGGAGGAATTTATATAGTAATTATAAGTTTTTGATAAATGAAATTTAATATTATTTTTTATTTATAAAAATGAATAGAAGAAAAAAAAAAGCGAATGAAAATTGATTTCTCCTAAGAGATAAACTTAAATGACACTGATTGGAATACCTGTGACCACAAGTTTATAAGGCATGCACTTGACCACGCAGCTATATCTAGCATCACTATGAAACTTGCTCTTTAAAAAGATAAATATGATGCGTATTTTTTTCTTGTTAATAAATTTTAATAATTAAGTTTTTTATTTCAAGATTGAGGAGGTTGGTGCTCCATCCGACTTCCCAAGTCATCGCGGTTAGTTGTGTATATATGGGAAGTCGATAGCAAACTATTCAGGTAAAGTTAGACTTTCAGAGAAATAATTGCTAAGAATTTAAGAAGCTAGCTAAAAGGATAGGTTCGAGTAAAGTTAGACTTTTAGTGGAATAATTGCTAAGAATTTAAGAAGCTAGCTAAAAGGATAGACATAGACATGATATTATAGTACTTGCAAAGTATTTTGCAATAGAACTTAAATTGGCTAGATTTAATTAACAAACTTAATACAAAAAAAAAAAATTAATAATAATAGAAATTCTAGCGAAAACACCTCGTCAAGAGGACTTCACACTAATAGCTTAATGACAGGATATTATAAATATTTAGCATTCAACAAAGTCAACTCTAGTGCTTGCAGAAGTGCAACACTTGCTCTAGTCTTTCTCTCTCCAAAATTATAACAGATTTTCAAATTTACATACCAATTGATTTAGCCGAGTAAGATTTGGAAACATATGATTAAGTCGGGCTATAATACTCTATTTGAGAAAGAGCTTTGTTGAGGTGGTAGTGGAGTGCCTATTTCTTATTGATGATAGAATTTAGAAGTTCATTTCAATTTAGATTGTACGTCCAAACAAAAACATCTCTTATGGAGAGTTAGTATGAATTCCTTAAATCTTTTTTTTTTTTTTTACATGAACATTCATACGAATCCTTTCTGCCCCTTTTGTTCTTAAGGATCATTTCACTGTAGTTGGATTTGTTTAGTGTGGTTTGCTCGTTGTAATTTACAAGTAGGCTTTTTCTAGATTGTAAGAACTGATGTGTGACTCTGAGATCTGATTGACTCTATTGCTCTTGATAAATTGTCCCTTAAGAAGCCACTGAAAAAAAAAATTCTATGATCCTTTGGTAGATTTGGAAGCATCAACGTGATTGTGCTTTCAATAACTCCACATTAATGCCACATAAAATAATAGCAATAGCTATAAGAAAATTGAAGGAATTGTTCAGTGGTTCAAGCTCTAATCGGCATACACTAGAAGCATCTGCAGGCATCTTTTTACAGAATTCATTTAAATCCAACTACTACAAAAGTCAACTATCATCGTTCCTTTGATCCAATTATCATCATGGAAGATTTACGAGTAATGGCAAGTAATTTTGAGGGTAATCTTATTGAAGCAACTACTTTTTATGCTTATGGTGTAGATAAGCTTTGTTAGTAATGAATGGAATTGCTTCTATGGTCAAACAAGGATGGAGGAAAATTATCATAGAATCATAGTAAAAAATTATTAACTGCTCGATTTTCTCTGGTTTAGCTAAGTCTTAGAAGAGCCAAGGGACTATAAAGGACACCCTTTTGCTTAAAAGTTCCTTAGGTGAATTTACTTAATATATATTCGATTTTCACTATTGGTCATTTTGTATATATGTATTTGTATTTTTAACACTTTACATATTTATGATTTATATGACTCGTTATTATTCATTAAAAACCATGTGTCGGGTTCTACTTTTTTTACAATAAGTATTTTAATAAAATAATATTATTAAATACATTTGATTGAATAATACAATAATAATAATAAAACAAGGTAAAAAAAATGCAGAAAAAGAAATGAAATCGGGTGCTTGATTAATAATGTTTCGTGCCTCAAACTTAAATGTTTACTTATACTAGTTAAGTCGCAACTTAGGTTTTTGTGTAATAGAAAGGACTAATAAAGAATTTTGTATTTAGTTGAAATTGTTTTGAAACCCTTTTAAGAAACTTTTCCATGGAAGCTAGTTTCTGTTTGGTTATTGGGAAAGTGTCAGATCGAAAGGACATCACGCTATACCATTTGTTCTCGAGATAAAAATTTTGAGTAATGCACACTTTCTGAAGTAGAGGACTCTCTCACATAATACTCGATCAATTTTGATCGAATCCATTTCGCTTTAACTTTTCTTTTTTCTTTTTCTACTCCTTGTATTGTTTGCTCTGATCCAAATTTTAGTTCAATGGGTTCACATTCAACATTGCCTTTAATTCACATGTAATACAAAAATGTCAAAAGTCTAAAAGTATGGGAAGCATAACCCCAAAACAATGAGAATGATAAATAGTTTGTTGATAATGTTGCACATTCCAACTCTTCAAATGAGATGATGATTCAGTAGCTGAATAGCAACGGATAACCCAATTTTTTTTTCTGTGATTTTTTTTTAATTTTTCAGTATAATTTTTTGTTAAGTATATTACTATTTTATTAAATTAATTATTATGTATGAATTAACTACTGTTACATATTCTAATTAACATTGACAAGGAATGATAAAAAATAGATATGTAAAGTGTCAAAATAAAAAAAATGTAGATATGCAAAGTACACATAGGTGAAAATATAGGTTTATCAAGTGAAATTAATCCAAGTTCTTTATCTATACCACTTGTTAACAACTTTTGTAAAACGTTGGCTGAATGCCTTTCATAATTCATGTTCAAGTATATATATACATTAGGAGGATATCTTTCTAAGAAACTATATCTTACAAACTAGGAAAATAAATCTTTCTCTACTAAAATATACAATACAAAATATACATACCATATTTACAAACTAAGTCACGGAGCGAATATCTAAGTATTCACAACCGTGTTTAGCCGTGTATGCTTCTGGCTGCTACCTAACACAACACACGGCCGTGTCTTCTAGTCGTGTATCCGGCCGTGTATGCTTCTGGCTACTACTTGACACAATACACGGCCGTGCCTTCTAGCCGTGTATCTGATTGTGTATGCTTCTGGCTGCTTCCAGACCTTCTTGTTTGATATCCCCCCTCAAATTGATGCGAACTGATCAAGAAGCATCAATTTGCCAACAAGAAACTGATGACGCTACCAAGAAAGAGCCTTAGGTAGCGTTTGGTTGGTATTGAAATTCGGCACTAGACTGGACAAAATTTTTTGTCCCTCGTTTGGTTGCCACACATGAAAGAAGTACTGGACTAAACACCAATTACATACTGGACAAAATCAGAAATTTTAGTACCGCATGTAATTCGATACTAAAAATTACGTACTGGACTAAATGTAATTTTTTTGAAATTCTGAATTTGCCCTTCATACTTACCTTAAAAGAAAATAAAAATAGTAAGTATAATAATAAATGATGAAAATGTGAAAATTCATAAAGAAAATAATAAAAAGATTAGAAAAATAAAAATAAAGATTTAGATTTTGAAATAGGATAGATAAAAATCTAGGAGAAAAATTTTCAATAAAAATTTAATAAAATTATAAAAATTTAATAAAAATTATGAAAATTAATAAAAGTTAATAAAAATTATAAAAATTATAAAAATCATAATAAATTAAATAAAAAATCAATAAAAATTTATAATAGTAGAAATGAGTTGAAAAATAAAAAAATGAATTTTTATCACTTCGAAAAATCATTTTCTTAAATAAATCCAGAATTGGTGTTTTTCCTTAAAATTATCATTTTCAAAAAAATCAAATTATCAAGCCTAGGTTTAGATTTTTTAGAAAAATCCTAAAATGGTAAAAACATAAATTAAAAGAAATTTCATAATTAAAATTCACAAACACACTAAAGTTTTTCAAGAAAAGCGAACTACAGCTTGTTTGATCCTGAATAGCAAGTACGTAGGCACCCATTTGGGGCAACCCTAAAAAAGGAATAAAAATCATTTTCCTAGCATAATTCACTTAAAAACACAATAAAAGACGACAAAAATAAAATAAAAGACATTTCGAGATAAAGTAAATTTTAGGAGATTAGGTGGTAACCTTAGGGTTTTAATAGGTTAGCCTACGAACTTAGAAACTCCGGTTTTCCCCTTTCCTCTTTTCACAAAAAAACAAGAAGAGGAAATCACGACGACTAGTGGTCCAAATTAGGACTAATCCGCTCCATTAGTCTTAATTCAATCTTTCCCAACAACAGTTGGGTGGCAACTCCAAAAATAAAACGAAATTCCTAACTCAAGTCGAGGATCTACATTAGATGAGCATAGGGTCTAGTATAGATCAGATTAGGAATGGGAAAACAAAAAATTAAACTCGACAAGTATCTTGTATGGTTAAACCGGTTTTCATATTTTGTAGAAGTTGTAACCTCATGAATCTCCTGCAATAGAGTTAGCAGGTTTTCTATCAGATATAGTTGGTAGGTCATAATCATAGAAACTACTTTGACTATGGAAACGTATGATTATTATCTTATCTATGTCATTTATGCCTTATCCTTATGAAATATAAAAGTGATTGATGTTCTAATCTAATCGATCTAATTTGTGGATGGATTTAGTAATTTTGTCGATCTAAATGACTTGTTCAAAGTGGTTGATGGATATGTGGATGTTTCAGTGTAAAAGTGTTTCATGTCTTCAATGACATATTCAAAATCATAAATAACGTATTATTTCATTAAATATAACATAATTCTTTTCCCTATAATATTTAATATAATATATTAAACCTTCAAATCATTTTTTTATAATAATATCAAATATATATAAATAACTATGATATAAATAAAAGGGTAAAATTGTCAATTTTACTCTGTCCAGTCAAGTACTTTGTAATTTCAAACACTGCACAACACAAAAGCCTTCTCCAGTAATTAAAAAGGGCAAAACTGTTTAATTTACTATGTCCAGTCCAGTACTTTGCAATCCAAACACTAGACAGCACAAAAATCCTTATCCAGTACTGAACAAACCAAACGTGGTACAAAAATATTTTTTGTCCAGTCCTTCTTTTTTAGTACTGTCTAGTATTCTTATTCTGTCCAGTACCAGTAACCAAACGGTACCTTAGTAAATATATCAGCTGTTTGAAGATCCGAAGATATATGCAGAAGAGAAATAACACCATTATCATAAGCTTCTCGAATAGAACGACAGTCCACTTCAATATGTTTCGTACGCTCATGAAAAACAGGATTAGTAGTAATCTGAACAGCACTAGTATTATCGACATGAAGAGAGGTAGACCCAAGTTGAGGAAAACCAACCTCAGCTAACAATCCGCGAAGCTAAATAATCTTAGAGTAAGCAGATGACATAGCACGATATTCGGACTCAGTAGAAGATTTAGACACACGATCTTGTTTCTTACTCTTCCAAGAAATTAAAGAGTTACCAAGAAACGTACACCAACCAGTAATAGTGCGACGTGTATCAGAACAACCAGCCCAATCAGCATCACTATATGTGGTTAAGTGAATGGGAGACTCCGCAGAAAAGAACAAACCCCGATGAGAAGTCCCTTTTAAATACCGAACAATGTGACGAATTGCTACTAAATGAATATGTGTAGGTGCCTGCATAAATTGACTAACTTGTTGTACAGCAAATGAAATATCCAGCCGTGTAATAGTCAGATAATTGAGACTTCCAACAAGTTGTCGATATAAAGATGGATCAGATAGAAAGTCACCATCATGTCGTTGTATTTAACATTCACTTCCAAAGGAGTATCGACAGAACGTCCCTCTTGGAGACCAGCTAAAGCAATAAGTTCCTCAGTATATTTATGTTGATGAAGAAAAATACCAGCAGAAGAAGAATGAACCTCAAGACCTAAGAAATAAGTTAACGAGCCCAAATCTTTCATATGAAAAGAAGCTTGAAGTCGTTCTTGTAAATGAGACATTAATTGAGTATCAAATCCTGTGATAACAATATCATCAACATAGACTAACAACAAGACAATGCCCTTGTCAGTCTTGCACAGGAATAATGAAGAATCATACTGACTTTGAATAAAAGAAAAGCTAAGAAGAGTATTACGAAACTTCTCAAACCAGGCCCGTGGAGCTTGTTTCAAGCCGTATAGAGACCGTTTGAGCTTACAAACATCAGGTGAGGGTGTAGAAAACAATCCTGGAGGAGGAGTCATATAGATATCTTCCTTGAGGTCTCCATGCAAAAATGCATTCTTAACATCCATCTGTCGTAAGAACCATCCTTTAGATGCAGCAATAGATAGAATAAGCCGGACAGTTGTCATCTTAGCCACAGGTGCAAAGGTCTCTTTATAATCAATGCCATATTCCTGTCGATTGCCAAGAGCTACCAACCTTGCCTTATATCTGTCGAGGGAACCATCAGATCGAATCTTAAGAGAGTAAACCCATTTACAACCAATGGGTTTAACACTAGCAGGGTAGGAAACAATATCCCAAGTGTGATTATCATGAAGTTCTTGAAGTTCCTCTTGCATGGCTTTTAAGCAGCCTGAGAATAAGAGGTAGGAATGGTAGTATTAGTTACAATTGCAGAATAGTCGTATCTATCTGGAGGACGAGTATGCCGAGTTGATCGTCGAAGAATCATTGAAGCATTTTCAGGAGCAGGGTCGGAAAGGACAAGTCCATGCTTGAATCGTTTATCAAAATAAGAGTTATCAAAGTGAGGAAGCACAACAGTATCAAAAGTAAAAAAATGTTGCTGAAAATAGTATTCATGTTAAAAGAAAATCACATCCCGAGAGATATGCCATCGATTATTTATCGAATCATAACACACAAAACCTTTATGATTAGGACTGTACCCCATAAAGCCACATCGAACAGACTGGGATGACAACTTATGACGTTCATGAGTAGGTAAATGAACGAAACAAACACATCCGAAAGTATGTATCATATGATAATTAGGATGTTTACCAAACATTCGTTGGTAGGGAGAATCAAACTGCAATTGTTGAGATGGTAAGCGATTAATCAGATAAACAACAGTAGATAAAGCTTTGGTCCAAAACTTAGCTGGAACAGAAGATTCTAACAACAATGTGCGCACCACATGTAACAAATGTCGATTTTTCCGTTCGGCAACTCCATTCTGCTGAGGTGTATAAGGACATGAGCGTTGTGAAATGATACCTTTGGTATGAAGAAATGCTTGAAACTCATGAGACATATATTCACCACCATTATCAAGCCATAAGATTTTAATACCAGTGGAAAACTGAGTCTCAATATATGTCACAAAAGTTTGAAACACAGTAAATACTTCTGCTTTAGAATGCAAAAAATAAATCCATGTAAATCGACTGTGATCTTCAATAAATGTCACAAAATATTTATATGATCATGTGAAATAATTGGTGCAATTCCCCAAACATCACTATGAATAATGTCAAAACATTTATTAGCACGACTACCCAAAACAGGAAAAGGCAATGTTTTACTTTTGCCCAGTTTACAAGAAGAACAATCAACTAATAAACTCTTATCTATGGAACTGAGAACACCTCTTTGCAACAAATGATTCAAAACAACATTATTTGGATGACCTAAGCGTCTATGCCAGATGCCAGCCTTATTGTCAACAACTGAAGAAGCTAATGACAAAGTCCGAGGAACAGTAAATTGTAATGGAAATAACCTGCCCACATTAGGCCCCTTCGCTATCACCTTCCCCGACACTTGATCCTACACAGTACAACCATCACGAGAAAAGTGGACATTACAGTTATTATCTACCATTTGCCTAACAGAAAGTAAGTTAGTAGATAATCTAGGAGAAACCAAGACATGTCGAAAGGAGGAGCTAATATCACCAACTGTCGTAATAGGAATATTATTTCCATCAGCAACTTGAATGTATTGAGTACCAGTATATGGATGTTGATTATGCAATAAGTTAGATGTGCCAGTCATATGATTTGTGGCCCCGGAATCAACAAACCAAGGAACAGAATTAGTAGTCTTACCTTTCCCTTGAAGACCAAGAGCAAAGAAGGCATAGAGGATCATCTATTGAACCATATCTGGTGTGAGAACAGATTGCTTGTTGCTAGCAATTATGGATGTTGAACCAGGATTGCAAGAGTCAGATACCACAGCATGAAAAACTTGTGACCTTCTGTTTTGAGGCCTTGTGGGACACTCCTTAATAATATGTCCTTTTTGCTTGCAATAACTCTAGAACTTCATACTACACTGTCGGGCAATATGACCAAATTCTTTGCAGCTGTAACACTGCATTGTTCCCTTTCCTCGGGTCTGAGCAGCATATGCAACATTAACTATTCCAGACGATCCACCAGTTGCACCAATAGTGGCTTGTGTCGCCAATCTTTGTTCCTCGCGCAGCAATTCCCCAAAACATACATCCAAACAGGGCACTGGATCTCTATTCAGTAACCTAGCCCGAGCGGTTTCAAATTCAGGTTTGAGCTTCATCAAGAACTGATCACGACGACTCACTTCATGAATAGCCTGAAGACTAGCCAAACTCTCCTTTGACACCTTAGCATAGATAATACCAGAATATTCACTCCATAAATTAAGGAATCCAGAATAATATTGTTCAATTGAGAGATTACCTTGACTATAATTACTCATATCAAGTTCCAATTGGAAACGTCTTGCAGTATTATCTTGATTGTAGACACGCTTCAAGTATTCCCACATTTCTTTTGCTGTGCCAAAGGATTGTAAGTTGTTCACCATGTGAGCCTCAATAGATCCCAAAAGCTATGAAACAATCCGTGCATCTTTTGCCTCCCATTGACCATGATCTTTTGATTCTGTAGGAGCCAGAGAAGATCCATCAATGTGACCCCAAAGTTCCTTCCCTTTCAAAAACATCTTGAACTGAAATTCCCATGCAGCATAATTCTTTCCCGTAAATCTAATAGCTAAGATTTCATGTGTTTTCTCAGAAGACATCCTAAACCGAATTATCACTCACAACTTGATTATCAAAACTTGTTGATTAGAATTAATCAACCTAAAGCCAAAAATAAAAAAACAACCAAAAACAAACCAGCAATTCCAAGACTAAAAAAAATGGAACTATGGATTCAGCACAATACTCAGTTGTGTGGCTCTGATACCATAACAACTTTTGTAAAACGTTGGCTGAATGCCTTTCATAATTCATGTTCAAGTATATATATACATTAGGAGGATATCTTTATAAGAAACTATATCTTACAAACTAGGAAAATAAATCTTCCTCTACTAAAATATACATGCCATATTTACAAACTAAGTCACGGAGCGAATATCTAAGTATTCACAGCCGTGTTACACGGCCGTGCCTTTTAGCTGTGTATCAGGCTATGTATGCTTCTGGCTGCTACTTGACACAATACACGGCTATGTCTTCTAGCCATGTATTCAGCTGTGTATGCTTCTGGCTGCTACTTGACACAATACACGGTCGTGCCTTCTAGCCGTTTATCTGACCGTGTATGCTTCTGGCTGCTTCCAGACCTTCTTGTTTGATACTTGTCATGGGACAAGAGGTTCACCCCTCCTAGGAATCTTGTGTGGCGCTTGACCATCCTTTTTTTTTTATACTTTTACCTCATTTCCAGATGGTGACTCAACCTTCCCTTCTTATGTTTCTCAAGACTTATTTAAAACCCATTCCTCATCAAGAAAGCATTCACCTAGCTTTGCACATGGTCCCCTTTATGATTGTAGGGACCAACCTTCTTAATTGGTTTCAGTCTACCATAACCATCATCAAGAAAGTGACATTAGCTCTTAGCTAGGTTGTTCATGAGTGGCTAAACCCACCTTTAAAATGCCCACACTGATGTGCCTAATTCTAAAACAGAATCAAGCAATTCCAATCTAAGTCGACGAATCTCAATAAACACAATTCGGATAATTAAATCAAGAACAATAACAAGATAAACCCTAAACCCTTACGAGATATGACACACTAGCAAGAGAATAATCCTAGCACGGATTTGTTGATATGACGCACAATAAGCCCGATACTGTCACTCGCCATAATCCATAAGATTGATAAGAGTATAAGAAATGAAGTAAAATTCCACTTTGTAAATTCTCAAATGCCAAAAGTCTAAAATCTTTTACATCACAGAGGTATTTATAGGACTAAGGATAATAAGCTTGAAATTACATAAAAAATGACTAGTTTAAGGACGTAAGCCACCAGCTTTGGGAAGGGGAAGGCTGCCAACCTTGGGACTTACACCACTAACCTTGAGGGCCGACCTAAATGGCAAAGCAATTGGCCTTGATGGCTAGCCTAACTCTTACACCGTCGGCCTTGGGGGCCAGCTTAAATGGGTCCACCACCTGTCCTTATGATTTGATTTTTCAATCAAATGAATTTGTAATGGTCATGATTTGATTCCCATCACACACCCCTAGAAAAAACTACCTTGCTAATGCCACTCATTACATTCTAAGCCCAAGTTAGTCCCTCATTTCTTTCTTGATGTTATAGACCATGACGTTACTATTTACTTACAAAATCTTAACGTGTTAGAATTTGTTTGTATCATTTTCTATAGTAAACCATTAATGATTTTAGTTGGAGTTGCTAAAAGAATATCTTGCTAACAAAATCTAAAAAAAAAAAATGTAATTTTAATAAAACTAGTCATCCTTATTTCTAACAAAAATATTAAACAAACGAGTATTCATCTACACATAATGTATGCTCTAACAAATTGATTCATACATAGATTAAAGCTTCTGTGAGATAGCAAAATATTTAATTATCAAGACGATGCTTTTAATAATCTTTATATGTGTGTAGGTTTGATGAAAGATGTAGCAATAGAAATGTCAACTAGTTGTTAGGGACATAGATGAATTTGCTAGCTATAATTGGAATTCTCAATGGAAAAATATCCGTTTATTATTATAATTGTATATATATACATAGATGAATTTGCTAGCTATAATTGGAATTCTCAATGGAAAAATATCCGTTTATTATTATAATTGTATATATATACATAAACATTTGTTAACAAGTATGGTAACACCTTTTAATATCGAAGAGGGAGAGAACCTTAAGATTTTTTATTTTTTATTTTTTGCCAAGAAAATGATCATAGTTGTTTGGTACACATCGTAAGAGGCAAAAGGTAAACCTTTTTCTAAGCATACATGTACATTAAAAATTAAACTATCAACTTAAAAAGTTGAAATTATTATAAAAAAATCTTGCGCAAGTTTTATTTTCAAAAATTAGGTTACAATGTATCTAAAAAAATTGTAGAACAAAATGATTAGCATCATATAAATATAAGTACTTTACAATTTTTTTTTCTAATGACTATACTGGATTATTTCTTTAGTGAAATTACAAAAAAAGAAGAAGAAGAAATTATATCATTTTCAATATAAATGATTAAACAAGTCATTGTTCATTAATCCTTATTCATTTTCATAACATTAATTCTAAAAGCATGCTATTACCTCAAGTAATCTAAGAGCTATTATTTACTAATGTTTTATATGATAAGATTGAATTATTAGTAGCATCAATAATAGAATTATGTCATTTCTTGTGTAACTAGTAATAATAAATAACATCTCAAGAGAAATATATTTAGTTAACTATAACTTTTTGATGAATGAAACTTAATTTTACTTGTAATTGTAAAAAGAGAATGAAAAAAAGGTAAAAAGTGAACAAAAATTAGTTCTTGAGGCACAAACTTGTAGGATTTTTTTCTTTTTTAATCATTTCATAGCAATTTGACCCTTCAAGAAACATAATAATAAATGCAACCCATAAAAGGAAAATAACTCCAATAAGAGTTGAATTGTTAAATAAAAAATTTTAGAGAAAATAATTGCTAGGAATTTAGGAAGCTAGAAGAATAGATTGGAGACATGCTATTACAGTACATATAAAAGACTTCATATTACTTACTGTTATTCTACAAGATATAAGTCCAAATTTTATATTATAGTTATAGTATAATATATTATATATAATATGTACTAGTTATATTATATTATATAACATATTATATATATAAAGCTCATGGCCAACTAATAAGCATGCTTATGAGCAAGCACCTCACAAGCTAGTTAACGAGCTAGGTTATGTGCTTTCTCACAAGCCTACTCATAAACTAGTTCATTAAGTGATGTTGTAAGCAAGTTTGCAACCCAAAATAGAAGCTTGAACTTGCTTGTTTAAATAAATAAGCTTTATAATCAACTCAACCTTAACTCATTTACAAATTGAGTTTGAGACAAGCCAAGTTTGAGTAACTTATGAGTAATTTAACTCATTTGTCGCCCTACTATCATTTATGGTATAATTGCCGGTAAATAAAAGACATCTCAAGAGGAGTTTATTTAGTAAAGTATAAATTTTTGATAAACAAAATTCAATATTATTTGTTATTGTGAAAAAAAAATAAAAGAATAAAAAAAACAAAAGAGAATGAAAATCAATTGTTCCTAATAGATGAACTTAAATAATATTAATTGAAGTTAGACTTGTCACCACATGTTTATAAGAGTATGCACTTGACTATGTAGCTCTATCTAGCATCATTAAAGAGACTTTTTAATAATTTTTAATCAGTCCTTTTTTTCCTTAAGCATGAAGAGGTCGATACTCTATCTTACTGATGGGAAACTTTCTGACACTATCGACCTTTTCAGAACCTGATTTGGATGATGATCTAAATCGCTCATATTTTACCTTATGTTTTTATTTCTAATAAATATTTGAGAATAATCTTACAGGTACAATGATAATTTTCCATGGGATGCCAATATGTCCTACAACAGTTGTTGGACACAGAACGTTTTCAGGATGACAATCAAAGACCCGCTGCGATTGTTTTCTATTCCGAGGCATTGGATCATGAAGACTTATGTTATTTTGTACCTTGTAATTGTTTTATGAACTATTTTGATTTTGGGACACTTTTATTTCCTTGTTATTTTCATTTAGGGCTAGCCACCTTAAAAGTGGCAAACTTGTAATTTTGACCACTTTTTAACCCTAGGAGTAGCAAGTATAAATACTTGCTTAAGAGAGGATTTGAGGGAGGCCTTTTTTTCAAAATTGAGAGACACTTTCACGTGTGGGATTAGGGTTCGTTCCTTAGTTCAAAACTCTTATCAATTTCAACCCAAGAATTGGAATTGTGGCGAATGCAACGAAGGGGAATTATGAGTCATATCGATTCCATCTTTGTTGTATGTTCATTTCTTCTCTAGTGAGTCATATCTAGGGTAGATTTGGATCTTTCTTGGACATATTTGTGTTTGTTTTTGTGAATAATCATCTTTTAAGATTGATTGTTCATTGAGCACTTGAATTATATATATATCATTTTAGCTTGTGGCGAGAATTTGTGATTGAAAGGGGAAAGTGGATTTCAAGGTTTTATTGCTTTCTTTGATCTGATTTCCACGTGGTTTTCAATCCTTATTATGGTTACTTGGTGAATGTTACAAATAGAGATTATAATTATATCATTTGATCAACATTTTCCATCAAAATCTACAAGGTGTTCACGTGGATTGTCTCACTAGTGGACCGGTTTGTGATTGACTTGAGACTTGTTTTCTTAAGTCATTTGATTATGCTTGAACCTGATTTTGAGCACATCATCTTTTGGTATCAGAGCCCAAGTTGAGAGAAGGGATTTATGGTTGTTTGATTTCGTGATATTCATCTTGAATTAGGGTATTCAATTTGAACCGCAAATTGTGTTGTTGTGTAATTTGTGAGTTGCGAAATTACCTTGACTAGAATTTTAATTTGCTGTTTGTTAGAGTTGGATTTGGAAGGTTGTTGTATCTTCTTGTGATTAATAATTTTCGTGGAAGAGAAGAAGCACAGAAGTGTTATTTAATTCAATAATTTTTTAACTTGAAAATGCATCAATTTCTTACCGTGACTAGTTGTGGCATGAAGGAGATTGTGTAGTTTGTTGTTGTGATTTCCATTGTGTAATTCTGAATTGGAGAAGTGCAATTTACAGATTTGCATTGAGTTGAGTAGTAAGGAATCTATTTGAATTCAAACACATTCCATTAAGTTGTGGGAGTTAATGAGTGCTATTTGAATTTGAATTCATTACTTACCAATTGAAGAAGGCTTGCAATTAGTGAAGTGGTTTGAAATTCAAATTGAAGTTGCTGCCTATTGTGGATATTCAGATTACATTTGTGGAAAGTGGCCTATTTGTTTTATTGTCATCCTTACCATGGAAAGTGGAAGCATACTTGTTGTTATTGCCACTTGTGTTGTTGCCGTGGAAGTGAAGCATATTTATTGTTGTTGTCACTTGTGTGTTGCCGTGGGAGTGACTTGTGGAAATTAAAAATTTGTTGCACTGTGTTGTATTAACGTGTTGTGGAGAAGAGTACTACACGTGAGTTATAATAACATACTTGTGAAGTTAAGTGGGTTGTTTGTTTTCTTTTTTGTAGTTGCTATTGTGTGGTGTTAAGGGAAGTGTAGTTGTGCGGTGAGTGTCCTTGCTTCAAATTGTTTTTGAGGATCAGTACACAAAGTCTACAACTATGTCGAATGACAGCGTGAATAGGGGAATTGGTGATGAAGCCAATAGTTAGGTTGATGGAGGTCAGGGTCGTAATGTGGTAGGTAGGAGAACTTTGGAAGAACAACTCAAAGATCTTACTACCATAGTTGCTACACTGGCAACTAGAATTGATAGAATGACATTACCATAACCACTAGTGGTAAACCAGCCGGCACCACCTCGAGTATCTCCACAGAATCCTCATCAAGATAGAGTAATGGGAGATGGGAATTTGAATAGAAGGATGGGTGAGGAGCATCTTCCATACAGGGAAGAAAGGGATGAAAATTTTGGGGCAAACCCAAATCAGAATAGGGATTTCAGGCCACCTCAGGGCTTGGAATATGTGAAACTACAGATGCCATCTTATGATGGCAAGGGATCAGCAGATGAATATTTAGATTGGGAGGACAAGGTCGAAGGTCTCTTTGAATGTTATGAGATCGATGACAATACCAGTGTCCGATTGGCTGCTGTCGAGTTTGTAGGGTACGCTGCACTCTGGTGGAAGAATTTGATTTTCAGCAAGCGTCGGGATGGAGAGACTGAGGCTCAAACCTGGAGGGAGTGTCCGATTGGCTGCTGTCGAGTTTGTAGGGTACGCTGCACTCTGGTGGAAGAATTTGATTTTCAGCAAGCGTCGGGATGGAGAGACTGAGGCTCAAACCTGGAGGGATATGAAAAGATTAGTAAGGAAAAGGTTAATTCCTGAGCACTACAAATAGGAACTGTTTATGCAACTGCAAACATTGAGGCAGGGAGGCAAAACAGTGGATGATTATGTGCAGGAGTTTGAGACCCTTATGATTAGGTGTGGGTCCGTTGAGCCTCCAGAACAAACTGTAGCACGTTTTGTCTCAGGTCTAAAATATGAAATAGCGTGTTTTGTTGAACTGCAGCGCTATAGTACATTTGATGAGGCTATTCAGTTGGCCTTAAAAGTAGAGAGACAAAGGAGGTCCAACTTCTTTAGGGCTTCGAGCAATAGGCACAGTACTATTACTAGACCCATATCAGTTGACGGTCGATCAGGGGGAACAAAGGCGGTGGGTGGGGCAGTGAAGGCAGTAGACAATACTACCCCAACTATTATGAGAGAAAATTTACCCACTATGAAGGGTAAAGAGGTAATGGCTCCAGATACGAGGCAGCCTATTCCCGGATCTACTAGTGGGAAGGCACGCCAGATAAAATGCTTTAAATGCATGGGATTTAGGCATATGGCAGCACAGTGTCCAAATAAGAGGGTGATGACTGTTATGGAAGACACCGAGGAGGATATTGAGGATGATCATGATCAGATTGAACCTACAGATCTACCAACAGCACTGTAGGAATATTATGATGATCAGACTGCAGACGCGCCTGAGGAGCATACAGGAGGAAAATATCTATCCCTTAATGTGTTACGCAGGGCTTTATCTATATCTCCTGATACCAGTGATATTCAGAGGGAGAACATATTTGACAGGAATAAAAATCCGACAAGACCTATCATTAGGGCAAGAACTGAAGGATTTCAAATCTTGGCATTGAGGGCCCATTTTGAGCAGATCGACCCTGGAATTATTTATATATTAACCTCTTCTCTATTATTCTTGTATTGTGTTTTCCAACAGGCACACTTATCATATTCTATAGGGCAATGGACAAACTCCCTCAGACTCAGCTTGTGGATTATCCATGGACTGACCTGAACCGGCGATGAGTTGGGCCGATGGATCCTATAGAAGACCAGCATCTTGAAGACCATTTATTTTATATATTTATTCTTTTATGAACTATTTTGGTTGTATTTTGGTTTTGGGACACTTTTATTTCCTTGTAATTTTCATTTAGGGTTTGCCACCTTAAAAGTGGCAAACTTGTAATTTTGAGCACTTTTTAACCCTAAGAGTAGCAAGTATAAATACTTGCTTAAGAGAGGGTTTGAGGAGGCTTATTTTTGCAGAACAAACACTTCACATTTCGTGAGAGGGCTTAGGGTTTTCCTAATTCCAAATTCTCTTATCAATTTCAATCCCAAGAAGTTGAAATTGTGGCGAGTGTAACATCTTGAAATTGTGAGTTATATCAATTTCATTTTGTTGTGATTTCTTTTCTTCTTTAGTGTGTCATATCTAGGGTTGAATTGAGATATTTCTTGGTCAGATATCCTTGTTGTTATTCACAAATTCTTGTGATTATTTGAAGGAATTATCATATTGATCCAATTCATCTTTAAGGATTTCCTTGATAACGTGATTTTCACCATTGGAAAGGGATTGTTTTGTTACGGTTTTTCTTTGTCAAATTGAGGCTTCATTTGCATGGATTACATGAAATTATAGTGTTGTTAGAAGGCATTTTCATTGAATTATTCTGATTATATCATTGGACATTTGGATTTCATCATATCTTCACTTGGTTCACGTCATTTTGCCCTTTTCTTTTATCCGATTTTGCCTTAACTTGAGATAGTTTTTCTTAAGTCCTTTGGATGTGCTTTCAAGTGTGTTTAGGCACATCATCTTTTTGGTATCAGAGCTATATCATATTTGGATTTAAGATTGAACACATCCTAATTGAAGAACATTGGTTATAAACATTGGAAATTGACGCCATTATTGAAGAGATTAAGACCGGTTTGATTGACATTGTTTGATTGTCTTTCAAATTGGTTTTGTATGTGCTTAATCTTGGTTTTAGGCACATCAATATTTCACACTTCTTGCAGAATCAAAGGTAACCTTTGTGTACTCATCATCGATAGTGGTAGTTGCATAAATGTTATATCTGCTGCGCTGGTAAACAAATTACAACTGTTTACTATCCCACATCTTAGTCCTTATCACTTGCATTGGCTGGATAATAGAGTTAGTATGCATGTTACCCTTAGGGCAAAGGTTCCTGTGAATGTTGGGCAAAATTATCATGATGAGATCCTGTGTGATATAGTCCCTATGCATGCATTCCATTTACTGTTGGGTCGGCCTTGGTTGTATGATCGATGGGTGATACATGATGGGTTTGAAAATACCTACATGTTCAGCATGGGCGAGTCACGCATAGTTCTATTACTAATGACTCCATCTGAGGTCTAGGGGTTTCAGGAATAGATTAGAAATCCATCCACTACCATTGTTAGCCGGAAGAGCAGGACAATAGAGATGTTAGGGTTCAGTTCCACAACCGATCCTCTAGATTTGAGGGCAAATCTTTTAGAAGCCCGAGGAGATGATGGGAAAATTTCTGACACTGTCGACCTTTTTAGAACCCGATTTGGATGATGATCCAAATCACTTATATTTTACCTTATGTCTTTATTTCTAAGAAATATTTGAGAATAATCTTACAGGTACAATGATAATTCTCCATGGGATGCCAATATGTCCTACAACAGTTGTTGGACACAGAACGTTTTCAAGATGACAATCAAAGACCCACTGCGATTGTTTTCTATTCCGAGGCATTGGATCATGAAGACTTATGTTGTTTTGTACCTTGTAATTGTTTTATGAACTATTTTGGTTTTGGGACACTTTTATTTCCTTGTAATTTTCATTTAGGGTTAGCCACCTTAAAAGTGGCAAACTTGTAATTTTGATCACTTTTTAACCCTAGGAGTAGCAAGTATAAATACTTGCTTAAGAGAGGATTTGAGGGAGGCCATTTTTGCAGAATTGAGAGACACTTTCACGTGTGGGATTAGGGTTCGTTCCTTAGTTCAAAACTCTTATCAATTTCAACCCAAGAATCGGAATTGTGATGAGTGCAACGAAGCGGAATTGTGAGTCATATCGATTCCATCTTTATTGTATGTTCATTTCTTCTCTAGTGAGCCATATCTAGGGTAGATTTGGATCTTTCTTGGACATATTTGTGTTTGTTTTCGTAAATAATCATCTTTTAAGATTGATTGTTCATTGAGCACTTGAATTATATATATATCATTTTAGCTTGTGGCGAGAATTTGTGATTGAAAGGGGGAAGTGGATTTCACGGTTTTATTGCTTTCTTTGATCTGATTTCCACATGGTTTTCAATCCTTATTGTGGTTACTTGGTGAATGTTACAAATAGAGATTATAATTATATCATTTGATCAACATTTTCCATCAAAATCTACAAGGTGTTCACGTGGATTGTCTCACTAGTGGACCGGTTTGTGATTGACTTGAGACTTGTTTTCTTGAGTCATTTGATTGTGCTTGAACTTGATTTTGAGCACATCACTTACCCCCAAAGCCTATCCCTGTTAGTTATGGTTTTATGGTAAATTGATTGAAAACTCTTCTAGTAAAGTTAGACTTTTAGATGAATAATTGTTAGGAATTCAAGCACCAGGCTAGAAGGATAGGTTTGGCATGATATTATAGTACTTGTATAGGATTTTTTCATAGAACTTAAATTGTATAATTTAACCAACAAGCTTAAGACAAAACAATCAAAATGAGTAATAGTAATATAAATTGCAACAAAAAATAAGTGGATAAGGGATAAGAAGATCATCAAGCTTGATATCATGTGGAGTTTAGTCTACCTCCTAGTCTCTATGGTCGCCAAATACCTCCTCAAGAGAACTTCATACACACTATTAATTTAGTCCTTAATAACCAAATATTATAAGTGTTTAGCATTCAACAAAATCAACTCTAGTGCTTATAAAGATGCAACTCTTGCTTTAATCTTTCTCTCTTAATATATTGATTGATCTAGCTAAGTGAGATCTAGAGAATGTATGATTAAGTTGGGCTATAATAATACTTTATTTGAGGAAGAGCTTCATTGAGGTGGCAATAGAGTGTCAATTTCTTATTGATAATAGAGAGTAGAAGTTCATTTCAATTTAGGTTGTATGTATAAATAAAAAACATCACTTATGGAGAGTTAGTATAAACTAGTATAAATTCCTTAGCTACTAAATCAAATCTTTTCTTTACAAGAACATTTGTACAAATCCTTTATGCCATTTTTGTTCTCAAGGAAAATTAGTTGTACATTTATCGTGTCATTGTAGTTGGGTTTATTCAGTGCGGTTTACTTGTTGTAATTTACGCATAGGCTTTTTTGATATTGTAAGAACTAATGTGTGTCTGTGAAAACTAATTAACTCTATTGCTCTTGATAAGTTGCCCCTTAAGAAGCCATTGAAAAAAGATTCCTATAATTCTTTGGTAGATTTAGAGCCATCGATGTGATAGTGTTTTCATTAACTTCACTTTAACGCCTCATAAAATAATAGCAACACTTAAAAGAGAATTGAAAAAACTATTTTTTGGTTTAAGCTCTTCGATATGCACTAGAAGCATTTGCAACCTTCCTTCTACATAACTTATTTAACTCTACTATCATAGTTCCTTTAACCTAGCGCACAACATTGGGGATTTATGAATAATGGCAAGGAATTTTGATGTTAATCTTCTTGAAGCAATTGCTATTTATGTTAATTAAGTAGCTGGTGAGACTAATGAAACATTGATTGTAATGGAAGGAATTGCTTCTACACCTAAATAAAGATTCTAAACACCTCATTTTTGCCCCCTTTTTTAGGTTAATTAAAATAAGGCTAGGTTTACAAAATAAATAAATAAAATAAAGTGAATAATGATAACAATAATAAATAAATGAGGTAAGAATATAGAAAAAAAATAGAATTGAATAAAATGTGAAAGAAAAAGATAAAAAATATATATGATAAAAAATGTTATTTTTCGAGAATAAGAATTAGAAAACTAGAGTTTTTAAGTCAAGTTCAAGGCCACTTCAATTAAACAAAACTCAACCTAGGAATTTAGTTTACTTAAGTAAATTTTGTTTGCAATAATATATAGTTATAAAAATATAGAGTTTTCTATGGTTCTATTTGTTGAACCAACAAGTTCATAAAATGTTTTTTTGATGAGAACAATACCAATTAGTATTTAAAATGTAAATAAATTGTAAATTTGAGTTAAAATGAAAAATCATCTCCATTCGATTATTTCAAATATATCATGTTTGTGTGCTTGACTTGAATTATGTGAATGAGCATGGAAAATCATGTGTCTTTCATTTGGAAATGTGAATCTATTTTTGTTGGAGTTGATGGTCAAGTTGCATCGGGAGGCTAGTATTCATGGAGTCAGTAGGATGATAGCTTGAATTGGGGTTTTGAATAGTTTTGTTGCTTACTATCCTAACGATAAGCAAAGTGATAGCTAGTCGATTTTTAGAACCAAAATCCTACCCTTATATTCCTAAATCATCTTGATGGTAGCTTTAAGATGATGTTGAAGTTAGTGCTCTTTTTTCCCATCATCCTATTGGTATTGTAGGGAGTTGTCCTACTAATAGAAGGAAAAAATCTAGCATTTGGAACATTTCATGCACTATAATGGGAAGAAATATTAATAAGGGTACAAATACCATAACAACCGAAAAATGATACACTTGTTCTAATCTATAAAGCTGCAATATTCATTTATTATCTTGCAAATTATTCCTTTTGTCATTCGTACATTACACTTGCAAATCATTTAAGAAAAATTGTAATATAGTGTGTAAGCTTTCATTTGCAAATTTGAGAGTATAAACACTATACTTGTGTACTTAAGTGTGTGATCTTTTGTGGAACTTGTCTATAGCTCTTTGAATACAAATATTTGAGATTAATAAAGTGTGTGTGAAGTCCTCAATTAGAGGCAATTGTGTGATTGTAGAGAGTAAGGGGTGGTTGAAAATTGACATTAAATTCGAGCTTAATTTTCTTTATCCCTATCTCTTTTGTTTTCCATACTCATTATTATTGTTTAATTTAATTTGATTATTCATCTAGTTGATAATGTTAAAAAAGAAATAAAAAATTGTCCCCAATCTCTCCCCCCCGTCCCCCCCCCCCCCCCCCCCCCCCCCCCCCAAAAAAAAAACTTCCTTTGAGTTCAAGCCAAGCATTTCATTATCAATATTTTCAATGGGATTGGTCTAACCTTCAATCTATTGTTAATCCACGTATTAACAGCAGAGATTTAATCATGATAAATAATAGATACTTAATATTCATAAATTAATGGTGAGCTTGAAGGCATGTGACTATTTGATGATTTACCATAAATATAATGATACACTCAGAACATATATAAAATGGGAGCGTAAATTGCAGCAAGTGCACTGGTCGTATCAAGTAATAAAGTGGTGAAAAGTAAGGTTGTCGATCCCTCGAAGAACCAATAGAGTACTAGATCTATGGCAATTCTTATCAATATCTAAGTGATTAAAAAGGGGCTTTGAAATGTCTAATCTAAAAATTTAACTTAAAGCAACAAGAAAAATTTTATGACGAATCTATCAATTATGAACAAGGGAAATTAGAATTCACCCTAGATTTGTTAATCAAATTGCTACCAAGTTATGTCAACTAGTGGCTATAAGGTTATTCAAGTGAGTTTAGAAAATCCTTTTTAGGGATGTTGCCTTAAATCAATTAGTCGGCTTTCCCCGTCTCCAAATTTCCAAGGAATCAAAATTATGTTCATAACCTCC
>JBBMOL010000376.1:371529-383650 GCA_037954665.1 Laguncularia racemosa
AACCAAGGTATGAACCCTAATTCACACGTGAAAAGAGGTGTATATTCTGCAAAAATAAGCTCCCTCAAACCCTCTCTTAAGCAAGTATTTATACTTGCTACTTTAGGGTTAAAAAGTGCTCAAAATTACAAGTTTGCCACTTTTAAGGTGGCTAACCCTAAATGAAAGTTACATAGAAATAAAAGTGTCCCAAAACCACAAATACAACCAAAATAGTTTATAAAAGAATAAATATATAAAAGAAATGGTCTTCTAGATGCCGGTCTTCTATAGGATCCATCGGCCCAGCTCATCGTCGGTTCAGGTCGGTCCATGGATAACCCACAAGATGAGTCTGAGACAGTTTGTCCATTGCCCTATAGAATATGATAAGTGTGCCTGTTGGAATACACAATACAACAATAATAGAAAAGAGGTTAATATATAAATAATTCCGGGGTCAATCTGCTCAAAATGGGCCCTCAATGCCAAGATTTGAAATCCTTCAGTTCTTGCCCTAATGATAGGTCTTGTCGGATTTTTATTCCTATCATTTTCTCGGGCCTCCAAAAGATTTGTCCTCAAATCTAGTAGATCAAATGCAGTAGAGACTTTGTTTCCTCCTAGCAAGTCACCTGAAGAAATATCTCTGCAGAATCCCAATATCTGAAATACTACATGTGGTGATTGTCTTCTCTCCTCCATTTCCAGAATGTATCTCTTCTGCAACACAAATAATGACCCATTATCCACTAAAGTTACCCCTGTATCAACCTGTTCCACTGAAACTGTTTCCTCTTTTTCTAACTCATCTGTATGCTGCTGATCCTCATGGTCTTCTAATGGTTGGCCCAACTGCTCATTACCCTCTAAAACCTCTGAAGGTGAACATAACTGTCTCTGAACAGTCTAGCTCTCTGATGATCTGCTCATCTGACTATGATTATCAGGATCCTCTGAAGGTTGGCACATCGGTGTCTGCATCTGCACAGTTTGGTCCTCTGATGGTTTGATCATGTGGCTATGATCCTCAAAGTTCTGTGATGGTTGTTTTATCTGTCTTTGCATCTCCTGGACCTCTGATGGTGACATAGGGTTCAATACTATACGTTTGCTATCCTTTTAAAACATATAAGTATTTCTATACCCATCATATAATACCATCCTGTCATACAACCATGGTCTACCAAGTAATATATGAGATGCACAAAGAGGAAGAATATCACATTCAAGCTCATCATAGTACTTGTCCCCTATACTGAAGGGTACCCTAGCCCTTTGGGTTACACAAAGACCATCTTGATCATTCAACCAATGTAATGTATAGGGTTTAGGATGTGGGATAGTTTCAAGTTTCAACTTTGATACTAATGATGCAGCTACAACATTAGTACAACTACCGCCATCAATAATAATTGCGCACAAGTTTCCTTGTACCCTACAAGAAGTATGGAACAAGTTTTCTCTTTGTCCCTCATCAATGGTTGGAAATGGAGTCAAGTCCCGATGCAATATGTTAGTAGACAAATACAACTCACTTGACATTTTTGCTTACTAATTTCAACAACCTCAATACACTTCACCACACCACAGCAACACACCTTTACACGCCCCTACACACCTACGGTGCTCACAATCAACCAATACAAGAAATGCTTATTGTTACTTCAAGTAAAGTCAAGTGAAATAATTGAAGCACAATGAAATAATTCTTGGTACTTCAAGTAAAGTTAAATAAATGAAGTACACACACAATTACTTTCAAGTAGATAGAATTAAATTCAACTACTAGTGTTTAAGTAATTAGTTTAATTATTTTCACACTTTAATGACTTGTTTGAATTTTAAATTCCACTACTCAACCTTCCTTTTCTTGCCTTGATTTCACACTTCAAATAACCACAATGTGCAGCACCTTACACTACACAAAACTCCACAAATTTGCACCACCACACACACCTCAATCAGGTGCACTCACTTCACCAATAACTCCCACGGCAACAACAACAAATTGCACTCCACCTCCACGACAAAATAAGAAATGGAAACAACAACAAATATACTCTAATTCCATGGCAATAATAACAAATATACTTCACTCCCCACAAGTTCTAACCGCAATTCATACAATATAGGCAGCAACTTCAATTTGAAATTCAAACAAATTCACTTATTGCAAGCCTTCTTCAATTGGTAAGTAATGAATTCAAATTCAAATAGCAATCATTAACTCCCACAACTTAATTGCATGTGTTTGAATTCAAATAATTCCTTACTAACCAAACTTAATGTAATATGAAAATTTAACTTCACAAATTCAGAATTACTCAATGGAATTCAAACAAAAAAACTTCACAACTCCACACGCCACAAGCTACTTCACGGCAACAATTGGTAAGTTTCACAATTTCAAAACAATTTGCTAAAGTAACTTCACTTTGACTTCTGATCTTCCACGTGAATTAGTGTCCACAAAGTGATATAATAACCTTCCCAAATCAACTCCAAAATCAGCAAATCAAATCCCAATCCAAAACAATTTCGCAATCTCAAACTACAACAACAACAACAACTACACAATTGCGTTTTTTCCACTTGATCAACCCTAATTGTTGATCACTTCCACGAAATTGAATACAACCAATTCCCTTCTCTCAACAAGAGCTCTGATACCAAAAAGATGATGTGCCTAATCACACTTTAAAACACATCCAAAAGACTTAAGAAAAGATATCTCAAGTCTAGGCAAAATCGGATCCCAAAATGGCACTTTTCAAATGAACCCTAATGTTGAAATGATGAAATTCAATTCTACTAATGATATAATCTGAATACCACAATGGAAATGGTTTCTAATAACACTCTGATATCATATAATCCACACAAATGAAGGCTCAATTTGACAAAAAAAACCGTAAAGTAAGATTCCTTTTCCAAATGGTGAAATTCACGTTTTCAAGGAAACTTTTCAATGATGATCCAAATCAAATGATAAGTACTTCAAATAATCACAAGAATTTGTGTAAATAAGATGTAAATCTGACCAAGAACTATCTCCAATCAACCCTAGATGCAACACACTAGAGAAGAAAAGAAATCACAACAAAATGAAATTATATAACTCACAATTTCAAGATGTTGCACTCGCCACAATTTCAAGTCTTGGAATTGAAATTGATAAGAGTTGGAACCAAGGTATGAACCCTAATTCACACATGAAAAGAGGTGTATGTTCTACAAAAATAAGCTCCCTAAACCCTCTCTTAAGCAAGTATTTATACTTGCTACTTCTAGGGTTAAAAAGTGCTCAAAATTATAAGTTTGCCACTTTTAAGGTGGCTAACCCTAAATGAAATTACATGGAAATAAAAGTATCCCAAAACCAAAATAGTTCATAAAAGAAAAATATATAAAAGAAATGGTCTTCAGATGCCGGTCTTCTATAGGATCCATCGGCCCAGCTCATCGCCGGTTCAGGTCGGTCCATGGATAACCCACAAGCTGAGTCTGAGGAGTTTGTCCATTGCCCTATAGAATATGATAAGTGTGCCTGTTGGAATACACAATACAACAATAATAGAAAAGAGGTTAATATATAAATAATTCCGGGGTCAATCTGCTCAAAATGGGCCCTCAATCGCCAAGATTTGAAATCCTTCAGTTCTTGCCCGAATGATAGGTCTTGTCGGATTTTTATTCCTATCAAATGGCAACCCCAGGAATGAGATCAATTTGATGTTCTATACCTCTCAAAGGTGGTGAACCTTGAGGTAAATCATCGGGAAAAACATCATTGTATTCCTGCAAAACATCAACAACAACACTTGGCAAAGAAGGGTCAACGTCGTTAGTAGAAAAATAAGCCTCCTTGTACAAAAGTACAATCATTGGCCAATGAGTGATTAAAGCCTTCCTCACGTCCCTCATTTTTGCATAGAAACTCATTTTGTTTTCTCTTTTCTTTCTATGGCTGAATGCTCCTCACTCACTCTTTTTTTTTCACGCTTCTTCTCATCTTCTTTTTTCTCACTTTTTCTCTTTTTCTTTTCCACTTTCTTTTCTTTTTCTCTCGACCTCTTTTTGATCAAACTCTGCATGAGACTTCTCAAGTTGCAATTGATGTTCAACAATCTGTTTAGGAGTCAAAGGAAGAAGAGTATGCTTTTTGCCTTCTTTCTCCACCATGTACCTATTAAGATACCCATCATGGTTCACTCTCCTATCCCACTGCCATGGCCTACCTAACAACAAGTGACTAGCTTGCATAGGAACAACATCACAGGTAACCTCATCATGGTACCTTCCAATAGCAAATGGAACCCTCACTTGTTTAGTAACCTTCACTTCCCCACTATTGTTAAGCTATTGCAATTTATAAAGTCTTGGATGTTTAGTAGTTTCCAATCCTAACTTATTCACAAATAAAGTACTAACCACATTCACACAACTACCCCCATCAATTATCAAACTACACACTTTCCCTTCAACTAAGCACCTAGTACAAAAAAGATTTTCCCTTTGCAATCTAACCCCCTCACTATCTTCTTTCACTTGCACGTTAAGAGCATGCCTAGTAACCAACAATTGTCCCTCAGTAGGCAACTCAACATCACTACAATTATAAAAAGGAGGCATCTCATCCTCATCCGTCTCTACCCCATTTCCACGCATCACCATTACCTTTTTATTTGGGCATTGAGATGCCATTTGCCCATACCCCAAACACCTAAAACACACGACTTCTAGAGTTTTGGATAGAAGTAGTACCTTTATATTTACTGTCAAATGATTGAAATGGTTGTGCCTTCACATCCTTCTTTGTTTGGGCAGCCTTGTTATCATTTCTCCAATTTGACCTCCAAGTATTGTTTTGAGCCGAAAATGTGTTGGCTTGTTTCCCCTTCCCTTTGCGCTGCAATTGCCTTTCTATCTTCATAGCCATGTGCACCATATCTTCTATCTCTACATAGTGTTGCAACTCCACTCTGTCGGCTATGTCATTATTAAGTCCATTGAGAAACCTTGCCATGGTGGCCTCTCTATCTTCCTCTATATTTGCTTGGATCATCGCAATCTCCATTTCCTTGTAGTATTCCTCCACACTCTTTGTTCCTTGAACAAGGCTTTGCAATCTTTGGTGCAAGTCCCTATAATAATGGCTTGGAACAAATCTGCGTCTCATGATTCGAAGATTAATTCCACTTTTCACTCCCACTCCATATATGCATCCGGATCATTCTTCCCCAGAAAGGATGGACTTTTCATTTTGATGCTTCCAATATTTCTATCAAGATCATTTTGGTTCCTCCTACCTCTTCCATAATTTCTACCTTCATTGACAAAGGTAGCTTGATCGTCTAATTCCTCTTCAGACTCTTCTACATATTGAGGTGTACGTTGCCTCCATGCCCTTGGATTGTTTTGGGTAACCCCTTCACACAAGGCATTGATCTAGTTTGGTTGCTTCTCCAAAGTGTCATTCATGTTGCCAAGAATAAGTTGAATCCTCTCAAACTGTTGTTGCATAGCCTTGAGAAGAAATTCTTGGTCTTTTGGTGCACTTACTCCACTTCCTTCCAATTTGCAATCTGAAATATCAAAAAAACAAACAAACAAGAACCTCACAAACACTCCCTCACGTGTTTCCTTTGTAGTAATTAGCACTCTCTTGCCCTTTTACCCGCTTTTAAGCTCACACTCTCTTGCCTTTTACCACTCAATCAATCTTTATAATTTTATACGTAAGGGCCAAATCAAACAACAATCAAGATCTTAAAGTAATTCAATTTTATCAGAGAAATCCTAAAAATAAGCAACAAGGATATGTGAAGCAAAACTAGAAGCAAAGCAAAATTAAAAGATACACACTTGATGTATATGATGATTAGTAAAGAAATAGAATGACAAATACCGAATTTAAGAAGGAAACTTGTAATTCCTTACAAATTAATACCCAAACACTTCAAGAACAGATTTTTTTTTTTTTTTTTTGGTTTGTCAACAAGCAAGAACAAGATCAATAAGCCTAATGGAAAGAAACATAAGATTAAAAGGATAGATAATTACTTGGTGTACCTTGCTCTGATATCAAATGATGCGGAACCCCAAGACTAAAATTGTTTCTTAGAACTCGATACCAATCAAATTAGAATTTTGATTCTCACCAAAGTAATCAGAATGATTTATTCAATTACTCAAGAACTGATTGGAAATAGAAAAGGGATTAAAAATTGAAATACGAAAGATGAACTCAATTGCATTCAACTCAACACCTTATGCATAAAAGCACAAGAAAACAAACTCTCTTATATTCCAATCTGGAAACTCAATAAAACTTACATGCCCCTTAAAACAAAACTAAACAGCCCTATTTATAGATTTTTTTTTCATCAAAAGTACATTGTACCTATACAATCATGATGGTGTCACTAATTAACTCTTGTAACTCCCACCAGGTTGGAAAAAAAAAAATAAACTGCTCAAATTTATTGCAAGGAGTTGTTCTAAGGCTCAATGAATCTAGACATTACTTGGATGGCTAGAAATGGGATGGGCTGAATCCGAAGCTAATCTTTTAGCTCAATTAAATTAATGAACTTGGGCTCTTCAAATTCTCCAAGCTTACATAGCCCATTATCAACCCATTTTGCACAAATAATTGAAGTGGTTCCTTTAGTCTTTTAGTTTGGGCCCTGGTGATTGGTCAGCTAAAATCTCCAAGATGATTCTCAAAGTCACTTTATTAAATATTAGTGGCATGTGGAGTAGCATTTGTATCAATAAGAAGATTAAACTTGCAGTAGTCGAATTCACTGATTATGCGAGTGTATGGTGGGATCAACTGGTTCGAAATAGAAGACCATATGGGAAGAGACCTGTCAGCACATGGGATGAGATGAAAACAATCATTTTGAAGAGGTACATTTCTACTCATTGTTTTAGGGATTTATGTAGGAAACTGCAAAGCTTGACACAAGGGTCCAAAAGTGTAGAGGATTACTTCAAAGAGATGGAAATAGCCATGATTAGAACTAAAGTAGAAGAGGATGATAATGCTACAATGGCTAGGTTCGTTAATGGATTGAATAGGGAGATCACTAATATCATTGATCTACAGCAGTATGTAAACATTGAGGAATTGTTGCATAAAGCGATCAAGATTGAGAGCAGTTGAAGGCAAATAGTACTTCAAGGTATAATCCTGCTTCAAGTTCTCCCAAGTATCATTCAACTTCTAGTGCTTCATGGAAGTCGAATTGGAAGAATAATAAATCATCACCAAAAATTAAGGAGGAAGAGAAGGCTAAGGCACCGGTATCCTATTCAAAAGCTAACACTAAAACCAAATCCACTTCTAAATTACGTGACATTAAGTTTTTCAGGCATCAGGGATTTTGGCATATTGTATCGCAGTGTCCAAACACTAAGGCGATGATCCTTTTGGAGAGTGGTAATGTGAAGAGTGTGAGTTCAGGGGATGATGATGACATGCCCCCATTGGAATATTGTAGTGATGTGGATATGGAAGGTCTTATAATGGGAGAGTTTCTTGTTACCAAGCGGATTCAAAATACTCAACCTAAGAATCAGGGGGGTGAAGTGCAGCAAGAGCACATTTTTCATGCTAGATGTCATGTAAATAACACGGTGTGCAGTTTGATTATTGATAGTGGTAGCTGCACAAATATTGCTAGCACGTTATTGGTAGCCAAATTGAGCCTGAAAATTGAGAAGCATGATCAACCTTATAAGTTGCAGTGGTTGAGTGAATTTGGGGAGGTTAAAGTGACCGAGAGGGTATTGGTTTCTTTCTCTATAGGGAAATACCGTGATAAGGTATTATATGACGTGGTACCTATGTAGGCTTAGGACATATTGTTGGGACGACCTTGATAGTTTGATAGAAAGGTCACCCATGATGGTTATCATAATAGGTATTCCTTTATTCTAAACAAAAGACAGGTGGTTTTGACACCCCTCAATCCTTGGGAGGTTAGAGAGGATCAGTTGAGGATTGCTAGAGAGTTCAGAGAGAGAGGGAAGCACAAGAGGGAACAAGAAAAGAAAAGTGAAATTGTGAAAGAGAGTGGTAAAAATACACTTCTGAGCCATGAGAGGAAAGAATTAGAGGGAAACACGAGTGAAATTGGCAAGGCAAGTGAGATTGAAAGTTCCTTGAAAGGCAAAACAGCAATTACTTGTACTGATGCATAAGGATGTTTATTTTTCCACTGATCATCTTTGCTTGCAGTCGCTGTTTCTCTTTTGCAAGAATTTGCTAACTTGTTCCCTAAGGAAATACATAGTGGATTACCTCCATTGAGAGGTATTAAGCATCAAATCGACTTCGTTCCAAGCGCCTCAATTCCAAATAAACCAGCATATAGAGCAAATCCAGAGGAGGCAAAGGAGATTCAGAGGCAAGTGGACGAGTTGGTAGAAGGGGGATTTGTGAGATAGAGCCTTAGCCCATGTTCAATCCCTGTTATTCTGGTTCCAAAGAAGGATGGATCACGGCGTATCTGCGTGGATTGTCGAGCCGTCAACAAAATTATAGTTAGGTACTAACATCCCATACCTAGGCTTGATGATATGTTTGATGAGCGGTATGGTGCGTGTTTGTTTTCAGAACTTGATTTAAAGATTGGTTATTACCAAATGCACATGAGAGAGGGAGACGAATGGAAAACCACCTTTAAAACCAAATATTGTCTTTATGAGTGGTTGGTAATGCCTTTCGATTTGACAAATGCACCAAACACATTTATACGATTAGTGAACCATGTTCTTCGTGCTTTCATAGGCAAATTTGCTGTAGTCTATTTTGATGAAATTTTAGTCTACAGTTAAAGTCTAGATAAACATGTTCAGCATTTGCAAATGGTTTTCACTGTTTTGAGAGAAAATAGGTTATTTGCAAATTTAAAGAAATGTACCATTTGTATGGAGTCTGTGGTGTTTTTGGGTTTTGTTGTAGGTGCACAGGGAATTTCTATTGATGAGAAGAAGGTAAAGGCAACCAAGGAATGGCTAACACGTAAGAATGCTAATTTGGTAAGAAGCTTTCATGGTTTAGCAAGCTTTTATAGAAGATTTGTAAGGGATTTTAGTTCTATAACTACTCCTTTAAATAACCTTATTAAAAAGAATGCTGAGTTTAGGTGGACTGAAACACATGAGAAAGCTTTCAATATTTTGAAAGAAAAGCTGACCAATGCACCTTTCCTTGTTCTCCCTAATTTCGAAAAGGTTTTTGAAATTGAATGTGATGCTTCTAGGAAAGGTATTGGTAGTGCTTTAACGCAGGATTCCAAGCCAATTGCTTACTTCAACGAAATGCTTAATGGGTCGGCATTGAACAATCCTACCTATGATAGTGAGGACTTTGCAAACTTGGCAGCACTATCTATGGCCCAAGGAGTTCATTATACATTCAAATCATGAGAGCTGAAAATTTTCAAGACTCAAGGTAAGTTGAACAAAAGGTATGCTAGGCGGATGGAACTTATTGAAACTTTTCCTTATGTAACCAAATACAAGCCAGGAAAAGAAAATGTAGCGGCTGATACACTGTCCAGGAGGTATTTTTATGACCTCTTTACATACAAAATTGCTTGGATTTGAGTTTATTAAGGATATGTATGAAAATGATGCTGATTTTGGTCAAGTGTGGAGTGCGGTTTCTGAGCATGCATATGCTGACTTCTATAAGCACGAGGGATTTCTGTTTAAGAAAGACAAGCTTTGCGTTCCTAAATGTTCTTTACGGGTGTTGCTTGTTAGGGAAACACATGGGGGTGGACTAATGGGACACTTTGGTATACAAAAAACTTTGGACATTTTGCTTGAGCATTTTTATTGGTCTATGATGAAACATGATAAGCAAGTTGTGTGGGAAAAATGCATTGTGTGTAAACAGGCTAAATCCAAAATAATGCCACATGGAGAATACATTTCTATGGACTTTGTTCTAGGTTTGCCACGATCTAGAAATGGTAAGGATAGCATATTTTTTTGTTGTTGATAGGTTTAGCAAAATAGCTTACTTTATTGCCTGTTCTAAAACTAATAATGCAACACATATTGCTGATTTATTCTTTAAGGAAATTGTGCATTTGCATGTCTTACCAAGATCCATAGTAAGTGATAGGGATGTTAAGTTTCTCAGCCATTTTTGGCGCACTTTGTGGAACCGATTGGGAACTAAACTATTATTTTCTATTGTTGCATATCCTCAGACGGATGGTCAAACGGATGTACTTAATAAGACCCTATCACAATTGTTGCATGCTATTTTGAAACAGAACATAAAACAATGGGAAAATTGTTTGCCTCATGTTGAATTTGCAAACAATAAAGCTGTGCATCCTGCTACATCATACTCACCATTTGAGATTGTGTTTGGCTTTTGACTCAATTAGATATTTTACCCTTGCCTCCTAACCAATTTTTGATGTTGAGGGAAAAGAGAAAAGCAGATTTATTAGGGATTGCATGCCAAGGCTCGAGCTAACATTGAAAAGAAGAATGACACTATGCCGATAAGCAAAAAAAGGGTCATGTCAAGTTTACCTTTCAACCGGGAGAGGGGTCTGGTTACATTTAGAAAAAAAAGGGGTTTGCTACACAGCGGAAGTCCAAATTACATCCTTGAAACCTTTTGAAACCACTTCCCTAATTTTGTCCCTAATAAAAATTACCCCAAAAAATTTTTAGACCAAGTAAGGAGGTTAAAAAAAAGTAAAAAAATAAATTACCCAGAAACCACCTAGAAGGTACTAAAACGTCCACCCCCTTTTGATTTTATCGAACCCAGTGTTTTTTTTGCACCGCAACCTTATTTTATTTAGCACTCACTACCCAGCTTACCCATGAGCTTAAGCCAATTAAAACCAAAAACCAACCTAATCTTGTCCCTTTAGGTGTGTAAATCAGAGCTGACGCCAACCGCAGATATTGATTTAAGACCCAACGATAATAGGGGATTAAAAACCAAAATTGAAATTGAATCAAGTATTGTGTGTAACCCGCCCCCAATCGAACCTGCCAATTAGAACCTAAGCTACAAGATCGATTTCTCCAAGCATTTAAGATGAAAAAACCTAAGGTAGTTCTATTGCTAGAACCAAAGGGTTTATAATGGCATAAATTATAACTGGCGGCCTAAAAAATCCAGGGCCGGCTTTTAAATGAAAAAACAAAAACAATGTTCACGATGGGAAAGGCCCCTAGTAGGCCCGCGGTTAAATTTAAGGGCCCGGGGCCTTTATTGCCAACGTACATTTTTTTTTTTTTAAAAGGCTGGCCAATTCTAGGGGCCCACGGCCCAGTGAAGGTTGGCAGCCTTTCCTTTGTTGAAAGGGCATCTATCCATTGCTGATGTCCTCCGCTTGTCCCCACTTTGATATATATATTCATGAGCTTAGGACTTGTATTAGAGTTATGTCGAATCACCTCTTTTTTCCCGAAGTTCCATAAATCAATCCTTGCAATGCCCCCTTTCACCCGCTTGGGCCCGGGTCGTGTAAGGCCCCGATACCTTGTAAAGGATCATTGGCTTTGACTAGCTCACGAATGTTGGATGCGCCTGACTTTATTGTTCCCCCCTTCCTCGAAAAGGGTTGTCCCGAATCACTTTGCATCATTAACGAAACATCAAAAACATTTAAAAGTAGCGCTTTCTTACCGTATTTACTTGGGAAATCGATTTGTAAGCATTTTCGTTGATGTGCCCAGCACTTGAAAAGGATTTTTCTTCAAGGATGTAATTTGGACTTCCGCTGTTCAAACCTTTTTTTTTTTATATCAATGTTAGCTAAAAGGAAAGAACTTCTAAGCAAGGACCCATGACAAACAAAAAATAATAATGTTTTCTTTACCCCCACACCCCTAAATGCAGCGCCCAAAACAGCAAATGATTTGGGTAAGTTGGGATTACCTTACTTTGAGAAAATTCCTAAATTAAAGCACCCAAAACTAGAAATAAGTTAGGTTAGTAACTTTCCTTAAGGGGTTTTAAAGATAGCTCAACCTTCCTATAAGTTACTTACCTTGTTTTTGAAATTGGTGGTTTAGAATTTTGATTGTCTTTGGGGGTGCAAATGGGGTTATTTTTTTTTTGGTGAAATTTTCTGATCTTGTT
>JBBMOL010000376.1:384150-408162 GCA_037954665.1 Laguncularia racemosa
CCTGATTTTATCTCAATTCTCCCTTTTTTTATTTTATCTAACCTAAGAAAAAACAAAAAAATAATTTAAAAGAAAACATATAAAATGGGATCCCAATAAAATACACAAAACACATGATTTTTCTAGTTTTTAAAAAGGGTTTACTTACTTAATCTATCTTACCCTTTAACCTTGATATCCTTGATTACCTAGTAAAAGGGCTTGAAAAAATTCAAAGAGATGAGCCCTCAAAAAAAATAAATAAAAAGCCTTTTTCACATGAAGTAATAAAAACCTATCTAGCTTGACACTATCCAATTCACCCTTTTGCTATCATAATTTAATTCAATATAAAATATCCTAAATTAACTTGATTAAAATGGGTAAAGAACCTAGAAATTTAAGGGAAAAATTTTTAGTTTTAAAGTCTTCTAAATAAAGGGAAAATTTCACTTAAATCTCATCTCCTAAAAAGACCTTGTTGCTTAACCTTATTTTACGCTATATTAGAAAGCATCTTACCTAATCCTGTTCTAATCAAAATTAGCCCAAAATTTTTCACGACTAAGCAAAGAGTTAATAAACAAAAAATTAGCCCAAGAAACCACTTAAAAGGTACCAAATCGTCCACCCCCTTTTGATTTTATCAAATCTTCAAGATTTTTCCAGTTTAACCTTATCTTATCTTATGCAATAAACTACCTTAGCTTATCCTATGAGACCTTAGGCTAACTTTGACCCTAAAACCTACCTAGTCTTGTCCCCTTAGGTGTGCCAAATAAGAACCCAAATTAAATTACAAAACAATAAAACTTGACTAGTATAAAAAGGGGGGTAAAAAATTTAAAATTACCCTCACCAAACAACCCCACCTTTTACACGCCATTTGTTATCCATTTCCTCTAAATTTTTTTCATCAAATTTCCACCAAGCACACCTCATATTGCCTAACAAGATCAGAAAATTTTCACCAAAAAAATAACCCCATTTGAAATCCCCAAAGACAATCATAATTCTAAACCACCAATTTCAAAAACTAAGGTAAGTAACTTATAGGAAGGTTGAGCTATCTTTAAAACCCCTTAAGGAAGTTACTAACCTAACTTATTTTCTTTTGTTTTGGGGTGCTTTAATTTAGGAATTTTCATCAAAGTAAGGTAATCCCAACTTACCCAAATCATTTGCTGTTTTGGGCGCATGCATTTAGAGGTGTGCGGGTAAAGAAAACATTATTATTTTTTGTTGTCATGGGTCCTTGCTTAGAAGTTCATTCTTTTAGCATAAATATTGATATATAAAAAAGAAAGGTTTGCTACAACAGCGGAAGTTTCCAAATTACATCCTTGAAGAGACAATCCTTTTCAAGTGGGTGGAGGGACATCAACGACAATGCTTACAAACTGATTTGGCCAAGTCAATACGGTAATGTTAAGCCGCTACTTTTAATGTTTTTGATGTTTCGTTATATGAAAGCAAGTGATTCGAGGACAAATCCTTTCGAGGAAGGGGGGAACAATAAAGATCAGGACGCATCCAACATTCGTGAGCTAGTCAAAGCCAATGATCCTTTACAAGGTATCGGGGGTCCTATGACACGATCACGGACCAAGCGAGTGAAGGGGGCATTGCAAGGATTGATTATGGAACTTCGGGAGAAAGAGGTGATTCGACATAACTCTAATACAAGTCCTAAGCCATGAATATCATATATCAAAGTGGGGACGAAGCGGAGGACATCAGCAATGGATAGATGACCTTCAACAAAAGGAAAGGCTGCCAACCTGTCATCTAGGCCGTCGGCCTAGAATTGGCCAGCCTTTTAAAAAAAAATGTACGTTGGCAATAAAGGCCGCCCGGCCTTGAAATTTACACCGCGGCCTACTAGCCGGCCTTTCCCATCGTAGAACATTGTTTTTTTTCTTTTCATTTCAAAGGGCCCGGGCCCTGGATGTATTTAGGCCGCCAGCTTATAATTTATGACCATTATAAACTCCTTTGGTTCTAGCAATAGAACTACCTTAGGTTTTTTCAAACTTAAATGCTTGGGGAAATCGATCTTGATAGCTTAGGTTCTAATTGGCAGGTTCGATTGGGGTCGGGTTACACACAATACTTGATTCAATTTTCAATTCTTTCGTTTGAATCCTCTATTGATCGTTGGGTCTTAAATCAATATCTGCGGTTGGCGTCAGCTCTGATTTAGCACACCTAAAGGGACAAGATTAGGTGGTTTTAGGGTTTATAATTGGCTTAAGGTCTCATAGGATAAGCTAGGGTAGTGAGTGCATAAGATAAGATAAGGTTGCGGTGCAAAAATCACGTGGATTCGATAAAATCAAAAGGGGGGGACGATTTTAGTACCTTCAAGGTGGTTTCTAGGCTAATTTATTTTTTTACTTTTATTTAACCTCCTTATCTTGGCGTGAAAAATTTTGGGCTAATTTTGATTAGGACAAGATTAGGTAAGATGGTTTCAAATGGTTTCAAGGATGTAATTTGGACTTACGCTGTGTAGGAAACCTATCTTTTCTCAAATGTAACCAAATCCAGTCTTTAGGTTGACAGGTAAGCTCGACACGACCCTTGTTTGCTTGTCGAGCATAGTGCTCATTTTTCTTTTTAATGTTAGCTCATGCCTTGGCATGCAATTCCCTGACTAACTATGTTTTTCTCTTTCCATCAACATCAACAAATTGGTTAGGAGGCAAGGGTAAAATATCTAATTGAGTCAAAAGCCAAACACAATCTCAAATGGTGAGTATGATGTAGCAGGATGCACAGCTTTATTGTTTGCAAATTCAACATGAGGCAAACAATTTTCCCATTGTTTTATGTTCTGTTTCAAAATAGCATGCAACAATTGTGATAGGGTCTTATTAAGTACATCCGTTTGACCATCCGTCTGAGGATATGCAACAATAGAAAATAATAGTTTAGTTCCCAATCGGTTCCACAAAGTGCGCCAAAAATGGCTGAGAAACTTAACATCCCTATCACTTACTATGGATCTTGGTAAGACATGCAAATGCACAATTTCCTTAAAGAATAAATCAGCAATATGTGTTGCATTATTAGTTTTAGAACAGGCAATAAAGTAAGCTATTTTGCTAAACCTATCAACAACAAAAAAATATGCTATCCTTACCATTTCTAGATCGTGGCAAACCTAGAACAAAGTCCATATGAAAGTATGTATTCTCCATGTGGCATTATTTTGGATTTAGCCTGTTTACACACAATGCATTTTTCCCACACAACTTGCTTATCATGTTTCATCATAGACCAATAAAAATGCTCAAGCAAAATGTCCAAAGTTTTTTGTATACCAAAGTGTCCCATTAGTCCACCCCATGTGTTTCCCTAACAAGCAACACCCGTAAAGAACATTTAGGAACGCAAAGCTTGTCTTTCTTAAACAGAAATCCCTCGTGCTTATAGAAGTCAGCATATGCATGCTCAGAAAACCGCACTCCACACTTGACCAAAATCAGCATCATTTTCATACATATCCTTAATAAACTCAAATCCAAGCAATTTTGTATGTAAAGAGGTCATAAAAATACCTCCTGGACAGTGTATCAGCCGCTACATTTTCTTTTCCTGGCTTGTATTGGTTACATAAGGAAAAGTTTCAATAAGTTCCATCCGCCTAGCATACCTTTTGTTCAACTTACCTTGAGTCTTGAAAATTTTCAAGCTCTCATGATTTGAATGTATAATGAACTCCTTGGGCCATAGATAGTGCTGCCAGTTTGCAAAGTTCCTGCAAAGCTCCTATCATAGGTAGGATTGTTCAATGCCGACCCATTAAGCATTTCGTTGAAGTAAGCAATTGGCTTGGAATCCTGCGTTAAAGCACTACCAATACCTTTCCTAGAAGCATCACATTCAATTTCAAAAACCTTTTCGAAATTAGGGAGAACAAGGAAAGGTGCATTGGTCAGCTTTTCTTTCAAATATTAAAGCTTTCTCATGTGTTTCAGTCCACCTAAACTCAGCATTCTTTTTAATAGGTTATTTAAAGGAGTAGTTATAGAACTAAAATCCCTTACAAATCTTCTATAAAGCTTGCTAAACCATGAAAGCTTCTTACCAAATTAGCATTCTTAGTGTTAGCCATTCCTTGGTTGCCTTTACCTTCTTCTCATCAATAGAAATTCCCTGTGCACCTACAACAAAACCCAAAAACACCACAGACTCCATACAAATGGTACATTTCTTTAAATTTGCAAATAACCTATTTTCTCTCAAAACAGTGAAAACCATTTGCAAATGCTGAACATGTTTATCTAGACTTTAACTGTAGACTAAAATTTCATCAAAATAGACTACAGCAAATTTGTCTATGAAGCACGAAGAACATGGTTCACTAATCGTATAAATGTGTTTGGTGCATTTGTCAAATCGAAAGGCATTACCAACCACTCATAAAGACAATATTTGGTTTTAAAGGTGGTTTTCCATTCGTCTCCTCTCTCATGTGCATTTGGAATAACCAATCTTTAAATCAAGTTCTGAAAACAAACACCACCATACGCTCATCAAACATATCATCAAGCCTAGGTATGGGATGTTAGTACCTAACTATAATTTTGTTGACGGCTCGACAATCCACGCAGATAGCCGTGATCCATCCTTCTTTGGAACCAGAATAACAGGGATTGAACATGGGCTAAGGCTCTATCTCACAAATCCCCTTCTACCAACTCGTCCACTTGCCTCTGAATCTCCTTTGCCTCCTCTGGATTTGCTCTATATGCTGGTTTATTTGGAATTGAGGCGCTTGGAACGAAGTCGATTTGATGCTTAATACCTCTCAATGGAGGTAATCCACTATGTATTTCCTTAGGGAACAAGTTAGCAAATTCTTGCAAAAGAGAAACAGCGACTGCAAGCAAAGATGATCAGTGGAAAAATAAACATCCTTATGCATCAGTACAAGTAATTGCTGTTTTGCCTTTCAAGGAACTTTCAATCTCACTTGCCTTGCCAATTTCACTCGTGTTTCCCTCTAATTCTTTCCTCTCATGGCTCAGAAGTGTATTTTTACCACTCTCTTTCACAATTTCACTTTTCTTTTCTTGTTCCCTCTTGTGCTTCCCTCTCTCTCTGAACTCTCTAGCAATCCTCAACTGATCCTCTCTAACCTCCCAAGGATTGAGGGGTGTCAAAACCACCTGTCTTTTGTTTAGAATAAAGGAATACCTATTATGATAACCATCATGGGTGACCTTTCTATCAAACTATCAAGGTCGTCCCAACAATATGTCCTAAGCCTACATAGGTACCACGTCATATAATACCTTATCACGGTATTTCCCTATAGAGAAAGAAACCAATACCCTCTCGGTCACTTTAACCTCCCCAAATTCACTCAACCACTGCAACTTATAAGGTTGATCATGCTTCTCAATTTTCAGGCTCAATTTGGCTACCAATAACGTGCTAGCAATATTTGTGCAGCTACCACTATCAATAATCAAACTGCACACCGTGTTATTTACATGACATCTAGCATGAAAAATGTGCTCTTGCTGCACTTCACCCCCCTGATTCTTAGGTTGAGTATTTTGAATCCGCTTGGTAACAAGAAACTCTCCCATTATAAGACCTTCCATATCCACATCACTACAATATTCCAATGGGGGCATGTCATCATCATCCCTGAACTCACACTCTTCACATTACCACTCTCCAAAAGGATCATCGCCTTAGTGTTTGGACACTGCGATACAATATGCCAAAATCCTGATGCCTGAAAAACTTAATGTCACGTAATTTAGAAGTGGATTTGGTTTTAGTGTTAGCTTTTGAATAGGATACCGGTGCCTTAGCCTTCTCTTCCTCCTTAATTTTTGGTGATGATTTATTATTCTTCCAATTCGACTTCCATGAAGCACTAGAAGTTGAATGATACTTGGGAGAACTTGAAGCAGGATTATACCTTGAAGTACTATTTGCCTTCAACTGCTCTCAATCTTGATCGCTTTATGCAACAATTCCTCAATGTTTACATACTGCTGTAGATCAATGATATTAGTGATCTCCCTATTCAATCCATTAACGAACCTAGCCATTGTAGCATTATCATCCTCTTCTACTTTAGTTCTAATCATGGCTATTTCCATCTCTTTGAAGTAATCCTCTACACTTTTGGACCCTTGTGTCAAGCTTTGCAGTTTCCTACATAAATCCCTAAAACAATGAGTAGAAATGTACCTCTTCAAAATGATTGTTTTCATCTCATCCCATGTGCTGACAGGTCTCTTCCCATATGGTCTTCTATTTCGAACCAGTTGATCCCACCATACACTCGCATAATCAGTGAATTCGACTACTGCAAGTTTAATCTTCTTATTGATACAAATGCTACTCCACATGCCACTAATATTTAAGAAAGTGACTTTGAGAATCATCTTGGAGATTTTAGCTGACCAATCACCAGGGCCCAAACTAAAAGACTAAAGGAACCACTTCAATTATTTGTGCAAAATGGGTTGATAATGGGCTATGTAAGCTTGGAGAATTTGAAGAGCCCAAGTTCATTAATTTAATTGAGCTAAAAGATTAGCTTCGGATTCAGCCCATCCCATTTCTAGCCATCCAAGTAATGTCTAGATTCATTGAGCCTTAGAACAACTCCTTGCAATAAATTTGAGCAGTTTTATTTTTTTTTTTTCCAACTGGTGGGAGTTACAAGAGTTAATTAGTGACACCATCATGATTGTATAGGTACAATGTACTTTTGATGAAAAAAAAATCTATAAATAGGGCTGTTTAGTTTTGTTTTAAGGGGCATGTAAGTTTTATTGAGTTTCCAGATTGGAATATAAGAGAGTTTGTTTTCTTGTGCTTTTATGCATAAGGTGTTGAGTTGAATGCAATTGAGTTCATCTTTCGTATTTCAATTTTTAATCCCTTTTTCTATTTCACAATCATGTTCTTGAGTAATTGAATAAATCATTCTGATTACTTTGGTGAGAATCAAAATTCTAATTTGATTGGTATCGAGTTCTAAGAAACAATTTTAGTCTTGGGGTTCCGCATCATTTGATATCAGAGCAAGGTACACCAAGTAATTATCTATCCTTTTAATCTTATGTTTCTTTCCATTAGGCTTATTGATCTTGTTCTTGCTTGTTGACAAACCAAAAAAAAAAAAAAAAAAAATCTGTTCTTGAAGTGTTTGGGTATTAATTTGTAAGGAATTACAAGTTTCCTTCTTAAATTCGGTATTTGTCATTCTATTTCTTTACTAATCATCATATACATCAAGTGTGTATCTTTTAATTTTGCTTTGCTTCTAGTTTTGCTTCACATATCCTTGTTGCTTATTTTTAGGATTTCTCTGATAAAATTGAATTACTTTAAGATCTTGATTGTTGTTTGATTTGGCCCTTACGTATAAAATTATAAAGATTGATTGAGTGGTAAAAGGCAAGAGAGTGTGAGCTTAAAAGCGGGTAAAAGGGCAAGAGAGTGCTAATTACTACAAAGGAAACACGTGAGGGAGTGTTTGTGAGGTTCTTGTTTGTTTGTTTTTTTGATATTTCAGATTGCAAATTGGAAGGAAGTGGAGTAAGTGCACCAAAAGACCAAGAATTTCTTCTCAAGGCTATGTAACAACAGTTTGAGAGGATTCAACTTGTTCTTGGCAACATGAATGACACTTTGGAGAAGCAACAAAACGAGATCAATGCCTTGCATGAAGGGGCTGCCCAAAACAATCTAAGGGCAAGGAGGCAACCTACACCTCAATATGTAGAAGAGTCTAAAGAGGAATTTGACGATCAAGCTACCTTGGTCAATGAAGGCAGAAATTATGGAAGAGGTAAGAGGAACCAAAATGATCTTGATAGGAATATTGGGAGTATCAAAATGAAAATTCCATCCTTTATAGGGAAGAATGATCCGGATGCATATATGGAGTGGGAGCGAAAAGTGGAATTAATCTTCGAATGTCATAATTACTCGAAGGAAAAGAAAATAAAACTTACAGTAATGGAGTTTGGAGAATATGCACTTGTATGGTGGGATCAACTTCTTGTAAGTAGGAGGAGAAATGGTGAAAGACATATCCAAACTTGGGTTGAAATGAAGGCTATCATGAGACGCAGATTTGTTCCAAGCCATTATTATAGGGACTTGCACCAAAGATTGCAAAGCCTTGTTCAAGGAACAAAGAGTGTGGAGGAATACTACAAGGAAATGGAGATTGCGATGATCCAAGCAAATATAGAGGAAGATAGAGAGGCCACCATGGCAAGGTTTCTCAATGGACTTAATAATGACATAGCCGACAGAGTGGAGTTGCAACACTATGTAGAGATAGAAGATATGGTGCACATGGCTATGAAGATAGAAAGGCAATTGCAGCGCAAAGGGAAGGGGAAACAAGCCAACACATTTTCGGCTCAAAACAATACTTGGAGGTCAAATTGGAGAAATGATAACAAGGCTGCCCAAACAAAGAAGGATGTGAAGGCACAACCATTTCAATCATTTGACAGTAAATATAAAGGTACTACTTCTATCCAAAACTCTAGAAGTCGTGTGTTTTAGGTGTTTGGGGTATGGGCAAATGGCATCTCAATGCCCAAATAAAAAGGTAATGGTGATGCGTGGAAATGGGGTAGAGACGGATGAGGATGAGATGCCTCCTTTTTATAATTGTAGTGATGTTGAGTTGCCTACTGAGGGACAATTGTTGGTTACTAGGCATGCTCTTAACGTGCAAGTGAAAGAAGATAGTGAGGGGGTTAGATTGCAAAGGGAAAATCTTTTTTGTACTAGGTGCTTAGTTGAAGGGAAAGTGTGTAGTTTGATAATTGATGGGGGTAGTTGTGTGAATGTGGTTAGTACTTTATTTGTGAATAAGTTAGGATTGGAAACTACTAAACATCCAAGACTTTATAAATTGCAATAGCTTAACAATAGTGGGGAAGTGAAGGTTACTAAACAAGTGAGGGTTCCATTTGCTATTGGAAGGTACCATGATGAGGTTACCTGTGATGTTGTTCCTATGCAAGCTAGTCACTTGTTGTTAGGTAGGCCATGGCAGTGGGATAGGAGAGTGAACCATGATGGGTATCTTAATAGGTACATGGTGGAGAAAGAAGGCAAAAAGCATACTCTTCTTCCTTTGACTCCTAAACAGATTGTTGAACATCAATTGCAACTTGAGAAGTCTCATGCAGAGTTTGATCAAAAAGAGGTCGAGAGAAAAAGAAAAGAAAGTGGAAAAGAAAAAGAGAAAAGTGAGAAAAAAGAAGATGAGAAGAAGCGTGAAAAAAAAAGAGTGAGTGAGGAGCATTCAGCCATAGAAAGAAAAGAGAAAACAAAATGAGTTTCTATGCAAAAATGAGGGACGTGAGGAAGGCTTTAATCACTCATTGGCCAATGATTGTACTTTTGTACAAGGAGGCTTATTTTTCTACTAACGACGTTGACCCTTCTTTGCCAAGTGTTGTTGTTGATGTTTTGCAGGAATACAATGATGTTTTTCCCGATGATTTACCTCAAGGTTCACCACCTTTGAGAGGTATAGAACATCAAATTGATCTCATTCCTGGGGTTGCCATTTTGATAGGAATAAAAATCCGACAAGACCTATCATTCGGGCAAGAACTGAAGGATTTCAAATCTTGGCGTTGAGGGCCCATTTTGAGCAGATTGACCCCGGAATTATTTATATATTAACCTCTTTTCTATTATTGTTGTATTGTGTATTCCAACAGGCACACTTATCATATTCTATAGGGCAATGGACAAACTCCCTCAGACTCAGCTTGTGGGTTATCCATGGACCGACCTGAACCGGCGATGAGCTGGGCCGATGGATCCTATAGAAGACCGGCATCTTGAAGACCATTTCTTTTATATATTTATTCTTTTATGAACTATTTTGGTTTTGGGATACTTTTATTTCCATGTAATTTTCATTTAGGGCTAGCCACCTTAAAAGTGGCAAACTTATAATTTTGAGCACTTTTTAACCCTAGAAGTAGCAAGTATAAATACTTGCTTAAGAGAGGGTTTAGGGAGCTTATTTTTGTAGAACATACACCTCTTTTCACGTGTGAATTAGGGTTCATACCTTGGTTCCAACTCTTATCAATTTCAATTCCAAGACTTGAAATTGTGGCGAGTGCAACATCTTGAAATTGTGAGTTATATTAATTTCATTTTGTTGTGATTTCTTTTCTTCTCTAGTGTGTTGCATCTAGGGTTGATTGGAGATAGTTCTTGGTCAGATTTACATCTTATTGTACACAAATTCTTGTGATTATTTGAAGTACTTATCATTTGATTTGGATCATCATTGAAAAGTTTCCTTGAAAACGTGAATTTCACCATTTGGAAAAGGAATCTTACTTTACGGTTTTCTTTGTCAAATTGAGCCTTCATTTGCGTGGATTATATGATATCAGAGTGTTATTAGAAACCATTTCCATTGTGGTATTCAGATTATATCATTAGTAGAATTGAATTTCATCATTTCAACATTAGGGTTCATTTGAAAAGTGCCATTTTGGGATCCGATTTTGCCTAGACTTGAGATATCTTTTCTTAAGTCTTTTGGATGTGCTTTTAAGAGTGATTAGGCACATCATCTTTTTGGTATCAGAGCTCTTGTTGAGAGAAGGGAATTGGTTGTATTCAATTTCGTGGAAGTGATCAACAATTAGGGTTGATCAAGTGGAAAAAAACGCAATTGTGTAGTTGTTGTTGTTGTTGTAGTTTGAGATTGCGAAATTGTTTTGGATTGGGATTTGATTTGCTGGTTTTTGGAGTTGATTTGGGAAGGTTATTATATCACTTTGTGGACACTAATTTACGTGGAAGATCAGAAGTACAAAGTGAAGTTACTTTAGCAAATTGTTTTGAAATTGTGAAACTTACCAATTGTTGCCGTGAAGTAGCTTGTGGCGTGTGGAGTTGTGAAGTTTTTTTGTTTGAATTCCATTGAGTAATTCTGAATTTGTGAAGTTAAATTTGCATATTACATTAAGTTTGGTTAGTAAGGAATTATTTGAATTCAAACACATGCAATTAAGTTGTGGGAGTTAATGATTGCTATTTGAATTTGAATTCATTACTTACCAATTGAAGAAAGCTTGCAATAAGTGAATTTGTTTGAATTTCAAATTGAAGTTGCTGCCTATATTGTTATGAATTGCGGTTAGAACTTGTGGGGAGTGAAGTATATTTTTTATTATTTCCGTGGAATTAGAGTATATTTGTTGTTGTTTCCATTTCTTATTTTGTCGTGGAGGTGGAGTGCAATTTGTTGTTGTTGCCGTGGGAGTTATTGGTGAAGTGAGTGCACCGTGATTGAGGTGTGTGTGGTGGTGCAAATTTGTGGAGTTTTGTGTAGTGTAAGGTGCTGCACATTGTGGTTATTTGAAGTGTGAAATCAAGGCAAGCAAAGGAAGGTTGAGTAGTGGAATTTAAAATTCAAACAAGTCATTAAAGTGTGAAAGTAATTGAACTAATTACTTAAACACTAGTAGTTGAATTTAATTCTATCTACTTGAAAGTAATTGTGTGTGTACTTCATTTATTTAACTTTACTTGAAGTACCAAGAATTATTTCATTGTGCTTCAATTATTTCACTTGACTTTACTTGAAGTAACAATAAGCATTTCTTGTATTGGTTGATTGTGAGCACTGTAGGTGTGTAGGGGCGTGTAAAGGTGTGTTGCCGTGGTGTGGTGAAGTGTATTGAGGTTGTTGAAATTAGTAAGCAAAAATGTCAAGTGAGTTGTATTTGTCTACTAACATATTGCATCGGGACTTGACTCCATTTCCAACCATTGATGAGGGACAAAGAGAAAACTTGTTCCATACTTCTTGTAGGGTACAAGGAAACTTGTGCGCAATTATTATTGATGGCGGTAGTTGTACTAATGTTGTAGCTGCATCATTAGTATCGAAGTTGAAACTTGAAACTATCCTACATCCTAAACCCTATACATTACATTAGTTGAATGATCAAGATGGTCTCTGTGTAACCCAAAGGGCTAGGGTACCCTTCAGTATAGGAGACAAGTACTATGATGAGCTTGAATGTGATATTCTTCCTCTTTGTGCATCCCATATATTACTTGGTAGACCATGGTTGTATGATAGGATGGTATTACATGATGGGTATAGAAATACTTATATGTTTAAAAAGGATAGTAAACGTATAGTATTGAACCCTATGTCACCATCAGAGGTCCAGGAGATGCAAAAACAGATAAAACAACCATCACAAAATCTTGAGGATCATAGCCACATGATCAAACCATCAGAGGACCAAACTGTGCAGATGCAGACACCGATGTGCCAACCTTCAGAGGATCCTGATGATCATAGTCAGACGAGCAGACCACCAGAGAGCCAAACTGTTCAGAGGCAGTTATGTTCACCATCAGAGGTTTTAGAGGGTAATGAGCAATTGGTCCAACCATTAGAAGACCATGAGGATCAGCAACATATAGATGAGTTAGAAAAGAGGAAACAGTTTCAGTGGAACAGGTTGATACAGGGGTAACTTTAGTGGATAATGGGTCATTATTTGTGTTGCAGAAAAGATACATCCTGGAAATGGAGGAGAGAAGACAATTACCACCTGTAGTATTTCAGATATTGGGATTCTGCAGAGATATTTATTCAGGTGACTTGCTAGGAGGAAACAAAGTCTCTACTGCATTTGATCTACTAGATTTGAGGACAAATCTTTTTGAGGCCCGAGGAAATGATAGGAATAAAAATCCGACAAGACCTATCATTAGGGCAAGAACTGAAGGATTTCAAATCTTGGCGTTGAGGGCCCATTTTGAGCAGATTGACCCCGGAATTATTTATATATTAACCTCTTTTCTATTATTGTTGTATTGTGTATTCCAACAGGCACACTTATCATATTCTATAGGGCAATGGACAAACTCCCTCAGACTCAGCTTGTGGGTTATCTATGGACCGACCTGAACCGGCGATGAGCTGGGCCGATGGATCCTATAGAAGACCGGCATCTTGAAGACCATTTCTTTTATATATTTATTCTTTTATGAACTATTTTGGTTGTATTTTGGTTTTGGGACACTTTTATTTCCATGTAATTTTCATTTAGGGCTAGCCACCTTAAAAGTGGCAAACTTGTAATTTTGAGCACTTTTTAACCCTAGAAGTAGCAAGTATAAATACTTGCTTAAGAGAGGGTTTAGGGGAGCTTATTTTTGCAGAACATACACCTCTTTTCACGTGTGAATTAGGGTTCATACCTTGGTTCCAACTCTTATCAATTTCAATTCCAAGACTTGAAATTGTGGCGAGTGCAACATCTTGAAATTGTGAGTTATATCAATTTCATTTTGTTGTGATTTCTTTTCTTCTCTAGTGTGTTGCATCTAGGGTTGATTAGAGATAGTTCTTGGTCAGATTTACATCTTATTGTACACGAATTCTTGTGATTATTTGAAGTACTTATCATTTGATTTGGATCATCATTGAAAAGTTTCCTTGAAAACGTGAATTTCACCATTTGGAAAAGGAATCTTACTTTACGGTTTTCTTTGTCAAATTGAGCCTTCATTTGCGTGGATTATATGATATTAGAGTGTTATTAGAAACCATTTCCATTGTGGTATTCAGATTATATCATTAGTAGAATTGAATTTCATCATTTCAACATTAGGGTTCATTTGAAAAGTGCCATTTTGGGATCCGATTTTGCCTAGACTTGAGATATCTTTTCTTAAGTCTTTTGGATGTGCTTTTAAGAGTGATTAGGCACATCACATTCCAAATAGGCCAGCATATAGAAGCAATCCTAAGGAAACAAAAGAACTACAAAAGCAAGTGGATGAGCTCTTGATGAAGGGACATATAAGAGAAAGTCTAAGCCCATGTGCAGTACCTGTATTGTTGGTACCAAAGAAGGATGGAAGTTGGTGTATGTGTGTGGATTGTAGAGCCGTCAACAAAATAATGGTAAAATATCGACACCGTATACCTCGACTTGATGACATGTTAGATGAGTTGCATGTATCTTTTCAAAAATTGATTTGAAAAGTGGTTATCACCAAATTAGAATGAAACCAGGTGATGAGTGGAAAACCGCTTTTAAAACAAAACATGGATTGTATGAGTGGTTGGTAATGCCTTTTGGCCTAACCAATGCACCTAGTACATTTATGCGCTTAATGAACCATGTTTTGCGTGAGCTCAATGGAAAGTTTGTGGTTGTTTATTTTGATGACATTCTAGTGTATAGCAAATCCATTGATGAGCATGTTATGCATTTAAAATGTGTGTTTAATGCTTTGCGTAAGTACAATTTGTATGCTAACATGAAGAAATGTTCATTTTGCATTGATTGCATCATTTTCTTGGGTTATGTGGTGAGTACAAATGTGATTGAAGTAGATAGTGAAAAGGTAAAGGCTATCCAAGAATGGCCGAAACCTAAGACCATGAGTGATGTGAGAAGTTTCCATGGCTTGGCAAGTTTCTATAGGAGATTTTTCAAAGATTTTAGCACAATTGCTGCTCCATTAACTGAAATCATGAAAAAAAGATAAGGGGTTTATTTAGGGTAAGGAACAAGAACATGCATTTTCTTTGCTAAAGGAAAAGTTGAGTAATGCAACATTGTTGAGGCTGCCGAACTTTGATTTAACTTTTGAAATTGAATGTGATGCCTCTGGGATTGGTATAGGTGCTGTTTTATTGCAGGAAAAGACGCCTATTGCTTATTTTAGTGAAAAGCTAAATGGAGCACAACTTAACTACTCAACTTATGATAAGGAGTTTTATGCTTTGGTGAGGGCATTAGAGACATGGCAGCACTATTTGTTACCAAAGGAGTTCATGATTCATACAGATCATGAGTCATTAAAACACTTGAAAGGACAAGGTAAGCTGAACAAGCATCATGCCAAATGGATGGAATTCATAGAATCCTTTCCATATGAGATCCAATATAAGCAAGGTAAAGAGAATATTGTGGTAGATGCATTATCTAGAAGGTATGCTCTAATCTCTACTCTTTCAACGAAGTTGTTAGGATTTGAGCATTTGAAGGAGTTATATGCACATGATAGTGATTTCTCTAATGTTTATAATGCTTGTGAGCATGCTGCATTCCGTGATTTCTATAAGCATGAGGGATTTCTTTTTAAAGGAGGGAAATTGTGTATGCCTAATAGTTCAATTAGGGAATTGCTTGTTCGTGAAGCTCATAGTGGAGGTCTTATGGGACATTTTGGCATTGATAAAACTTTGAGCATCTTGCATGAACACTTCTTTTGGCCTAATATGCATAAGAGTGTTGAGAAAATCTGTTCTAGTTGCATTTCATGTAGACAAGCTAAATCTAGAACTCAACCCCATGGATTATACATGCCCTTGCCAGTACCTTCACATCCTTGGGTTGACATTTCTATGGATTTTGTTTTGGGTTTACCTAGGACTAGAAAAGGCCGAGATTCAATTTTTGTAGTTGTGGATCGTTTTTCCAAAATGGCTCATTTCATACCATGTCATAAAACTGATGATGTTGTGCATATTGCTGATTTGTTCTTTCGTGATATTGTGCGTTTACATGGCATTCCTAAGACCATTGTGTCCGATCAAGATGTTAAATTTTTGAGCCACTTCTGGCGAGTGCTTTGGTCCAAACTTGGTACTAAACTGTTGTTTTCTACTGCTTCACACCCTCAAACTGATGGGCAAACTGAAGTAGTAAATAGGACTCTTGGAACCTTATTACGTGCTTTGATTGGAAGGAATATTAAAACTTGGGAAGATAATCTACCTTTTGTTGAATTTGCATATAATAGGAGTGTGCATTCTACCACTGGGTTTTCTCCTTTTGAAATTGTGTATGGTTCTAATCCACTAACTCCTTTAGATCTTTTGCCTATTCCTTTAAGTGAAAATTTTAATATAGATGGACATAAAAAGGCAGAAATGGTTAAATCCATTCATGACAAAGCAAGACAAAAGATAGAGAGGCGAAATGAGCAAATTGCATCTCAAGTTAACAAAGGAAGGCGCATGGTGTCATTTGAACCAAGAGATTGGGTTTGGGTTCATATGCGTAAGGAAAGATTTCCTTCCGAAAGGAAATAAAAATTGGATGCTCGTGGAGACAGGCCTTTTCAAGTTGTTGCGAAGATCAATGACAATGCATACCGCATTGATCTACCTGGTGAGTTGATGGGTGTCGAATCCAACAAAATAAAACCTACTCCTAGACAATTATATGATTTGCATATAGTGGTGAGTAAGGTCGAATCCACAGAGATTGGTTAAACTTATTTCTATCCAAGGAGAATAAAAAGGAAAAGGAAAATGGGGGGTTTGGTTTGTGAATCGAACAAAGTTAAAACAAGATAAGAAAGTTGTATATTGATAAAAAGCCTAGCCAAAGAAATCAAGATAGTTTAATTCTAGGAATTGATCATCGATGCAAATGTTTTCTATTCTTAGTTCTAGATAAACTGGTTATGGTTATTAACAAGCTCTAACAACCTATCTCTCCTTACTTCCTCGATAACCTCAGACAAGCGTTTTGAATTATTTCTCTTATTGATTAAACAACCCTAGACAAGCGCTTAGGATTTAATCTATCAATAGCATTAAAATCTAGAGAGACCACCAATTCATGCCAGTAGATTATAAGATAACCTATTTAAACATGATCATACACCTCCATAACATGAATTCGATCATCTCTTTTATAACCAAACATGTTATTGCGTCACTAAGACTAGAACAATCAAACAATTACGGATTTGACGTGCTAGTTGACAATATATTAACTTGCTAATTGAGTAGAAGAGCTCTATTCATACCAATCAACAAAGATAATAATGACAAAACGATCAGAAGATATATGAATACCCGAAAGCAAAGAATAGAATAAATACAAGTCAATTAGACCTCACAATTCGTGGAGAATTAAACATCTATGACCCTTTGGCTAGAAAAGTAGCTTAGCTACTCATGTTCATCAATAAAACGAAAAATAAAAATAAAAACATAATGAACCCGGTTGCCTGCTCTGCCTCCGCGTTTCCTTCTTGTCTCCAAGGTGATTCCAGATTCAAAGATTCAAAAGTTCTCCTAACCCTCTAGGGTTGGTTCTATTTATATTGTTAGGGGGATAGCATGTGATCTTTTGCTAGCAAGATACGAAAATATCTTTCCTTTTCCAAGTAGATTTCGAGAAGTGAAGATTCGTCTGCCTGGCACGCCCCACCACACGGCTGTGGGTCAAGCCGTGCCATCCTCTGTGCATATTCTTCAAGTCTTCATTCGCGCCCAATGTGTACCACGGTTACAAACACGGCCAGATTTCAAGCCGTGCCTTCATCTGTGCATAATCTACAAGTCTTCATCCGTGTCCAGTGTGTACCACGGTTAGACCCACAGCTAGATTTCAAGCCGTGCCTTCATCTGGTTGATGTTCCACACTTTCTTCTCATTGGCACACCTAGCTTCCACCACAGCTTCAAGCACGGTTTCTCCCACGGCTTCCACCACGGCCGTGCCTTAAGCCGTGTCTCTCTTTGTTGTAAGTCCTCATTTTCGCCTTCTTGTCCAGTGTGTAACACGGACTCTTCCTCACTCTAACATTCAAGTTTGAATACTCTTAACTCAATTAGTTGAATCATTGGAGTAATGGCTATACTTGATTTTTTTTTATTTTTATTTTTATTTTTATTTTTTTTCACTAAGTGTTATGATTGCTTTACAAACAACTTCAAAGAGTATACAGTAGCTAATATAACCTAGAAGTAAACTTGTTTATTTTTCACTTAGGGACTCGACTTACTCTTAGACTTCCAATTCTAAAGCTAAATACAAGGTAAATTTGTTTCTTAAAGATTTCACTACTTAATTTTAACCATGTATTCTAATCACAGCAGTGGGTGAGTAAAACATTTGAACAAGTCAATTTCACATTTTGTAGATGCTTATTACAACATTTAGTACAATCTCTAGATTTCATGATAATTTTGAAAAAATTTTAGCTTAAAATTTGCTTAAGGACAAACATTCAGAGTATAAGTTAGTTCTCTATTCTCTATATTTTATTATCCTCTCCCCCACACTTAGCTTGAACAGTGTCCTCACTGTTCCTAATTCAGCACAATTGAAGAGGAATTAACAACACAAAGGACATTAGAGAATAAGAGAAAGGAAATATTGGTACTTCCCTGGTATTGGAGTGCTCCCTTTAAGCTCTGGAAAGTGTCATCTAATGATATGTATCCTTGTTGCAGCCGATCCAAAGAGTTCAAAACTACACTAAAATCAAAACAAACTAAACTAAAACAAAACAAAACTAAAACAAACCAAAACTAATGCAAAACAAAACTTTTTTTTTTTTTTACATGGGTTGCCTCCCATGAAGCGCCTTTCTTTAACGTCTTTGGCTAGACGTTCCTGGCTAAATATTCGGATAAGGATTTTGATTCCAGCCTTGGTGCCTGTGGTGATGGGTTAATAGCATCCGTAACAAAAACAGGAGAGATATCGTTAGGATGTTTCATGGCATCATAAATGTTAAATTTAATCACTTCACCATCAAATTCCATAGTGAGGGTGCCATCATTTACATCGATTTTCGTTTTAGAAGTCTTAAGGAATGGTCGCCCTAATAATATCAGTGATGAAGTATGAGAATCACTATCGTCCTTGTCAAGCACATAAAAATCAACAGGAAAAACCAACCCATTGACTTGAACTAAAACATCCTCTAGAACTCCCTCAGGATAAACATTGGACCTATCAGCAAGTTGAACAATAATACCCGTTTCCTTTAAAGGACCAACATTTAAACGTTGGTAAACAGACAAAGGCATGACATTGATAGAAGCTCCTAGATCACACATGGCTTTAGCGATTCCAAGACTACCTATTTTGCAAGGAATGGCGAACATACTTGGGTCCTTACATTTAGGAGGAAGCTTCTTCTGAATAATAGCTGAAACATTTTCACTCACACTAATCTTTTCATTGCCTTTCAGCTTCCTTTTGTTAGTGCATAAGTCCTTGAGGAATCTAGCATAGCGCGGTATTTGCTTAATTGCATCAAGTAAAGGAATATTTACCTCGACTTTACGAAACGTTTCCAGAATCTCTTTTTCTTCCGCTTCCTTCTTGGATTTCGCTAATCTGGAGGGGAAAGGAGGTGGTATCAATGTGACCTTCGATGGCTCAACTAGAGACTTGCTAATCTGGTCGCCCTACTGGCTCGGAGTCGAAGTCTCTTTCTTGGTCTCTTCCTCAAGATTAGACGGATTTCCTTTCTTATTTGATCCTTGCAATTCTGTTCCACTTCTCAAGGTAATTACATTAACGCTTTGCTTCGGGTTTGTAATAGTTTGAGAAGGTAACTTACCTTGAGTTTTTAACCTGTTTACGACTGAAGCAAGTTGGCTTACCTGATTCTCCAAGTTTTGAATGCTTTGCTTCGTTTCCTCCTGAAATTGTTTGGTATTCACAGCTAGAGACTTAACAATATCCTCAAGGGGCATACCTGAAGTGGAAGGAGCTTGGGGTACGTGGTGTGATGGCTTTGGCTGGAATTGTTGGAAATGTTGAGGGTTCTTACCATATCGGAAGTTAGGATGATCCCTCCATCCAGGATTGTAAGTATTCGAGTAGGGGTCATACTTCCTTTGCGGTTGTCCTGGAAATCCGCCTACAGCATTGGCGTGTTCATGGTTGTCATCTTGCAATGTGGGGCACATGTCGGTCGGATGACTAGGGGCAGCACAAATTCCACAAGCTTTCACCTGTTGGGTATTTCCAAGAGCTAGCTGCTGCAAAAGGGAGGTAAGATTAGAAATTTGATGTTCAAGGTTAGACACATTTACCTCATTTACCTTCCTTGAAGACGTATCATGCCTATACCCAAATTGTTGCGAATTGGCAGCCATAATGGAGATCAATTCCCTAGCTTGACCAGGGGTTTTGTTTACTATAACGCCTCCACTTGTAGCATCTATCATCTTCCTCTCCATCGGAAGTAGGCCCTCGTAGAAGTATTGGATAAGGAGTTGTTCAGATATCCCATGTTGTGGGCAGCTTGCATAAAGTTACTTGAACCTCTCCCAATACTCATGAAGAGTCTCGGTGTCCCTCTGTTTTATACCACAAATTTCTCTTCTTATACCAGCGGCTCTGGATGCGGGGAAGAATTTGTCCAAGAAGAGTCGTACCATATCTGTCCAAGTGGTGATAGAACCTGGAGGCAAATAAAACAACCAATCTTTAGCTTTAGTACTTAAAGAAAATGGAAAAGCACGTAGCTTGATTTGATCGTCGGTTATTCCTTGCGGCCTCATACTAGAACACACTATATGGAACTCTTTCAAATGCTTATGAGGATCTTCATTCTCAAGACCATGAAATGTAGGTAGCAGATGTATCAACCCAGATTTCAATTCGAATTCTACAGCTAGTTCGGGATAGTGAATACAAAGTGGTTGTTGATTCACATCCGGTGCAGCCAACTCCCTTAAGGTTCTCTCGAGATTTGCCATGTCGTCCTCTTTTTCAGAATCAAGGGATGAATCAGACAAGTCCGATACTAAGTTCGGTCCGGGGGATGATCTAGCTTCTTGTCGCAGCCTCTTTAGAGTCTTCTCAATCTCCCGATTATAAGTTAGTTCACCTTTCTGAGAAGAACGAGTCATACAAGAATAGAAATAAATTTGACACCAATCCCCGGCAACGGCGCCAAAATTTGATGGGTGTCGAATCCAACAAAATAAAACCTACTCCTAGACAATTATATGATTTGCATATAGTGGTGAGTAGGGTCGAATCCACAGAGATTGGTTAAACTTATTTCTATCCAAGGAGAATAAAAAGGAAAAGGAAAATGGGGGGTTTGGTTTGTGAATCGAATAAAGTTAAAACAAGATAAGAAAGTTGTATATTGATAAAAAGCCTAGCCAAAGGAATCAAGATAGTTTAATTCTAGGAATTGATCATCGATGCAAATGTTTTCTATTCTTAGCTCTAGATAAACTGGTTATGGTTATTAACAAGCTCTAACAACCTATCTCTCCTTACTTCCTTGATAACCTCAGACAAGCGCTTTGAATTATTTCTCTTATTGATTAAACAACCCTAAACAAGCGCTTAGGATTTAATCTATCAATAACATTAAAATCTAGAGAGACCACCAATTCATGCCAGTAGATTATAAGATAACCTATTTAAACATGATCATACACCTCCATAACATGAATTCGATCATCTCTTTTATAACCAAACATGTTATTGTGTCACTAAGACTAGAACAATCGAACAATTACGGATTTGACGTGCTAGTTGACAATATATTAACTTGCTAATTGAGTAGAAGAGCTCTATTCATACCAATCAACAAAGATAATAATGACAAAACGATCAGAAGATATATGAATACCCGAAAGCAAAGAATAGAATAAATACAAGTCAATTAGACCTCACAATTTGTGGAGAATTAAACATCTATGACCCTTTGGCTAGAAAAGTAGCTTAGCTACTCATGTTCATCAATAAAACGAAAAATAAAAATAAAAACATAATGAACCCGGTTGCCTGCTCTGCCTTCGCGTTTCCTTCTTGTCTCCAAGGTGATTCCAGATTCAAAGATTCAAAAGTTCTCCTAACCCTCTAGGGTTGGTTCTATTTATATTGTTAGGGGGATAGCATGTGATCTTTTGCTAGCAAGATACGAAAATATCTTTCCTTTTCCAAGTAGATTTCGAGAAGTGAAGATTCGTCTGCCTGGCACGCCCCACCACACGGCCGTGGGTCAAGCCGTGCCATCCTCTGTGCATATTCTTCAAGTCTTCATCCGCGCCCAATGTGTACCACGGTTACACACACGGCCAGATTTCAAGCCGTGCCTTCATCTGTGCATAATCTATAAGTCTTCATCCGTGTCCAGTGTGTACCACAGTTAGACCCACGGTTAGATTTCAAGCCGTGCCTTCATCTGGTTGATGTTCCACACTTTCTTCTCATTGGCACACCTAGCTTCCACCACGGCTTCAAGCACGGTTTCTCCCACGGCTTCCACCACGGCCGTGCCTTAAGCCGTGTCTCTCTCTGTTGTAAGTCCTCATTTTCGCCTTCTTGTCCAGTGTGTAACACGGTTTGAACCTTGGCCGTGCCTCAAACCGTGCTTCCTCCGATGGTGTAATTCCTTGTCTTGATCCAAGTTGTAGATGACTTCTCTAAAATACTTGAATTAGCATCCTTGACTCCATTTAACCTGATTTGTCACGATGATAGAATTAAAGTACCATTTCCTTATGATTTCTATAAAATCAATAATAATTTAACACAATTTATACTATAAAGATTGAGTATAAAATGGCTTTATCATGAGTACGGTGTTTCAGCTACTTTTAATGTTTCTGATTTATCTCTCTTTGATATTAATGCAGGATCTGATTCGAGGATGAATCCTTTCGAAGGGAGGGGAAATGATACAAATGCTACTCCACATGCCACTAATGTTCAGGATAGTGACTTGGAAAATCATCTTGGAGATTTTAGCAGACCAATCACTAGGGCCCAAACTAAAAGACTAAAGGAACAACTTCAATTATTCGTGTAAAAATGGGTTGATAATGGGCTATGCAAGCTTGGAGATTTTAAAGAGCCAAAGTTCATTAATTTAGTTGGGCTAAAAGATTAGCTTTGGATTCAACCCATCTCATTTCTAGCCATCCAAGTAATGTCTAGATTCATTGAACCTTGGAACAACTCCTTGCAATAAATTTGAGCAGTTTTTCTAACTAGATGGGAGTTACAGAGTTAATTAGTGACACCACTCTGATTGTCTAGGTTCGATGTACTTTTGATGAAAAAAACTCTATAAATAGGGCTGCTTAGTTTTGTTTTAAGCATCAAGTTGTATTGAGTTTTCATATTAGAATATAAGAGAGTTTGTTTTCTTGTGTTTTTATGCATAAGGTGTTAAGTTGAATGCAATTGAGTTCATCTTTTGTATTTCAATTTTTAATTCCTATTTCTATTGTTCTTGAATACTTTAATCTTGGGTTCAAGGGGTAATTTTCAATTATAACTTGAGTTCTTTTCACAAACGTGTTTCTTGGGTAATTGAACAAACCATTCTGATTACTTTGGTGAGAATCAAATTTTGATTTGATTGGTAGGGAGTTCTAAGAAACAATTTGGGTCTTGGGGTTCCACATCACCTCTTCTACATGATTGTTTTCATCTCATCCCATATGCTGACAGGTCTCCCCCCATATTGTCTTCTATTTTGAACCAATTGATCCCACCATACACTCGCATAGTCAGTGAATTCGACTACTGCAAGTTTAATCTTCTTATCCTCAGAATAATTATGACACTCAAATATGTGATCAACCTTTTGCTCCCCATCACAAAATTATACTCTCCCACTTTAGTATCTTCTTCCAATTCCATTCTCACTCCCCTCCTCGGAAGCCTCTCAGATCTTTGATCCACTATAATGCCACCCGTGGGCTCCCTACTTTGCTCTATCCTATCCATCCTTTGATGGACTGGCTCCAACTTAGCTCTCATCATTTTTCTCATCTCACTCAATACGCATCAAACATCAACTCATTATCTCCTACTCCCTTCTCCCTGTCAAGAGAACTTTGACCAAACATGTTTGTTGCAACAAAGAACGTTAGTAATAATAATATAACAAGGCCTCACAATTCACTTTCTCACGTGTTTACACTCAAAAATGAAAATTCACTTGTGTGTAACACAAATTTTGGGACTTCTCACGATATTAATCTCACACTCTACTTTTCCTTTATAAGCCCATGTTCTAGAACTGACTCGACGAATTTTCTTCAAAAAAACCACTAGGATAAATCAATGTGACAACTTAGAAATTTAACAACAAGTAAAGGCGATAAACTCAATGACCGACATGGAAAATAAACGAATTTGATAGGAAAATAATTCACTGGAACAACTAAGAAACAAACTAGAACAATAACGGAAACTCACCCAATATTCGG